>JAPMOR010001995.1:12809-30813 GCA_026543865.1 Argiope aurantia
GAATCATCCGTTGATAATATTGTCAACAATCAGAACACAATGCGCATGTGTGAATTTTCAACGGCAGTTACGGTAACACAAATGCGTGAATTTTTCTACGCCAGTTGGGGTAACGCTATGCGGATTAGAAATTTTTAATTTCTTTTAGTCTGTTTCATTTAAATTCAAAAGTATATCAGAATAAATCTGAAAGATCGATTAATCAACAATGTTTAATTTTAAATGCATCAAACATTAAGAAAATAAACAGAATCGTATGAAATAATCGGACGAAAAATCTTAACCCTAGCCTCATTAGCTTGGGAAAAAAAACTGAAACCTTACTCATTTGGCGGTGGGGAAAATGAAAAGATTTTTTTGGCGGGAAAGTTAGTTTTTAATTAATAATTAAAATTCTAACAAAAAATTCAAAAAAAGGGACCCCAGGTGCACATTCCCAACCTCCAAGGTTTGTACGCGCCAAATTTGGTAGCTGTAGGTCAAAAGGTCTGGCTTTTAGAGCACCAACACATACACACACACACACATTGAGCTTTATATAAGTATAGATAGATCGCATTCTGGCTCTTTTAAACAGTTTCCTAAAAATAAAAATGTTTTATACATTTTTTTGTCAATTATCTGACAATAACTATTTATTCCGTTCATTCACCGAGTAGTAACAATTCTAAAAATTTATAATTATTTCTGCATATTCACTTTTTGGACGGAAATTGCATTTTTTGCATTGCTTTATCAAATGATATTATGTTGAATACATTTGTGTGGGTAAAAAAAAAAGTTTCGGATTGTTATTTTTGGTCTATGGTTTAATAGACAATATTATTTTGAAAAACGCTGTCATAAAGGAAAATATAAATACAACCCATTTTAATTTCATTTTTATTATGCTATAATTAGCATTTTTTTAAAAGCATTGAACTGCAAAAATAGTAGGTACAAGAAAAATTTTCTTTAGAAAGTGATAAAAACTGTTGAAGAAACATTTTTTTTTATTTTTTTCATCTTGAGATTTTTAATTTTCTAAATTACAACTTTGTCCCTTTTTTTTTTTTAATTATTTAGATATAGGGAAAAAGAGCGAATAAATGAATGGAAAAAGGCACATGAAACGTAACCTTTTCTGTAAAGAAAAAATGAAAAAAGAAATCGCATGAATAAATAATTTTAAAAGCTGTGATATCCAAAAAATTTCTAAAGTGTAAAAATATTAAATATAAAAGTAAATATTATTAAATCAGTAATGTCTTTTGAGGTAAACATACTATCTAATTTTCAAAAAGTTGCTATTGGTCTCTTTTTTTTTATCTCATGAAACGGCTAAACTTTGAATAGAATCGTTTAAATCAAACATCGACATCCTCTGTTTGTCGTGCGATTTTTCTTGCTAGCTAGAATTGGTGTTACTTGGGGGTATTTTGTTTTCTATCGTCGTTGAAATCGCATACTTTTGTTTCCAATTTTGTAAGATTATTTCATTAATTAAAAATAATTTCGCAACATTTTACTTAATCAGCAAAAAACTTTAAATGAAATAATTTGCAAATGGTCATTAAACATTCAAGTGAAAATTCTTCGTTTATATTTTGTTTACGTTCCTAATTGAAATCCATGCCTATTTGTAATGCAAGAAACGAGAGATCGTTTTCTGTTCTAAAACGCTTCTAGAACTATTAGCGGAATAGTATGAACCAATCGCACTTTTATGGATTGTCACTCATATTGATCGAAAATGACGCAGTACAAGAATTAGATATAAAAAATATAGAGATAATTTGTTCAAGTTAAAAGCAAGAAAAGTTATATTTTATTATTTTGATATCTTTCAATACGTATTTCCGTGAGTGTAAAATTTTTTCACATTTTACGAGTATCATTTTAATGCTTTTTATGTGTATATTTGTGCCCCTGCTTAAGATTAATTATTTTTTGTTATTATTTATGATTACATTTTTTATTTAATTGAAAAAATTCTTTTAATGCTGAAAAATATTTATTTAATGTTACTCTTTTTATCAGAAAATACATTAATCGACTGAATTTAAAAATACCAATATATTTTATGCTAACTTCAGCGTAAATATGTTATATCGGAACTCACTGTTTTGCCTAATTGTTTTTGTTATATATTGTTACAAACCTGTAATTTTGTTTCTCAGCACGAATAGTGTCATCGTAAGAAAGACCGTTTTACGATCAGCCCTGTTGCGTGTTAGTGATCTTAGAGCTTGGTGACATTAGGCGACTTAACGACGAATTTGGCTATAAAATAGATAATGCTGGAAACTTCGAGAATTTTAACGATGCGTTCATTAGGAACCGAGATACAGCTGATTGGCCTAGAAGTTCCTCGACCCACCTCCCGGGAACTATAAAAGGCCGGCACTCAAGCTGCAGGTCGTCTTGAATTAAATGGTGAATTGAAGCGCAGTCAGAGTCGTAGACAAGTAAGGAGCCTTCGAAAGATAGCGAAGCAGCGGCGAAGTGAAAGCATTGTGTGGAGCGAGTGCTGAATTGCTGTGTGCCGACCTGTTGTTTACTGTGGAAGCAGCGTCGTGTCGTGTGTAGTAGCCAGTTGTGAGAAGTAGTGAGTCGGCAACTAAGGCGAGAAAACAGTGAGAAGTTCAGCCGTTGGAGAAACCATAGAGCGAAGCTCCAAGGATCCCCTCTTCTGCTGTATTTTATCTGGCCGCTTTATGTGCTGTGGTCGAATACTACTTGTGGGCTACTGTGTGCAGTAGTGTGCTGTCCTGTGTATACGTCTCGTCTGTGTACTCGTGTAAATAAACGTCGTCGTTGTTTTCTACTGAGGCCTGCTGATTGTGTTTTCACACCACACACTCACTGCAGAGCGAACCCGGTGGTGAAATCCATAACAATATTTACTTTCTTAATGAGGAGAAAAAGGAAAAGGTGTTTTACAACTGGCAGAAAGAGAAAGCAAACTTGTTATTTTTTAGTCTTGGGCCGATATTTTAATTAATAGTTATCTAAAGTCCTAACTACTTAATTTTTACAAAACATTTCGAAAAGATTTACTGTAATTCAAAACAGTGACAGACTTCTGACTAGATAGTCACTTAAGGCTGCTGGAAGAGGATGTACACATAGATAAATTAAAAAATATTGTTAGCCGAGATGCCAAATAAATAAATTTCTAAAAAATTCAATTTTTTGTTTAATTTAAATTGTGTACAGAATCAAATATCACACAGCCGCGAGTGATAATAAGTAAAAATCTGCATTTCCGCAAAGCTATTGAAATAAAAAAATAAATTTCAACATATTTATTAACCCTCTGGGTGGTTTCATTCTACGTGTGAAACTTCTGAAAAGCGAGGGATGTCAGACTAGCAATGTGTCGTAAAAGCGCATCAGTTTTCCAAGCGAGATGCACTGAAAGCGTTAGCCGAATTTTTGCTTTCTCCCAAACATCATGTGGGGTCACGAATCCCTAAGGCTAGGAACAAGTTACCGCTCATTCAAGTCAAATTTTATTGCTTTCGTTTATTTTGCATGGCTGCAAAAGTCAGAGGGTTTCTAAGAATAGTGAATGGGAAGACTGTTTTGTTTCTTTTTAACCCCGATCACCCGATAGCTGATATAACAGTTTGCGAATCGTTGTATATATGTGTGTGTGTATATATATATATAGAGAGAGAGCAATCAATGTAGGATAAAATTATCTTCATATTCCCTTATTATTCTTTTAAATAAATCATTGTAATATTTTTGTATTGCGCAATCAACATTTGCAATACAGTAGCATATATCTAAAATTAGAACTAATCATAAAGAGTTCTGTTAATCTGAAATGTATAAATAACAATATAGAATTGATGTACTATATTTTAGAAGAAATGGCATCATCTTCTATTATAATAAAACGTACAATTTTTAAGTAAAAGTCAGCAAATTGGTTGGACAGCTGAAAAAAAAAATATTATTTTAGAGCCACGTAATTGGCTACTTAAGTATTAGTTTTCCAGGCCCTAAAGCATCTCGTAGCAGTTTTATAAGAATTCAGTATTGTTTAGAGAGGTTTTAAAAATAATTTTAAATTTTCGCCATATGACTTATCTAGTGACAGCGAAGAAATATATATATTATTAATATTTCTTTTGAAGGAAGGTGATGAGGGACATGCGATCTTTTATAATGTATCTATGCTCATAAGTTCTCATATAAAGCAAAAATTAATGAAATTGGTCTTGTGGTTGAAATTGGCGCGGATTGGAATTATATATATAAGTCGGTGAAGTTTTGAAATCATTCGGAAATCTAGTTATTGGCGGATTTGAAAGTATCCAAGGCTTGTAACATAATCAGTAGACTTATATATTTTTATTTATTTTAAGTAAAAATTCACCCCAGAAAAAAATCCGATTAAATAGACACTGGATTTTATATACAAAAGGAACATTTTTTTTTAAATCTTTTAACACTGAATTATGAAAATATTGCAATAAGAACTGAGAATTTAAAATTTAAATGCATTTGAGATTAAAAAAGCAATAAACACTGGATTAAGAAATATGCATGGAAATTAAATGCAACTTTAAAAAAAAAAAACATTTAGGTATCCGAACCATAGAGCTGAGATACTTATATCAGCTCTATGATCCGATCACGTCCGGAGTATTTTTTTAGAAAAACATGGTGTAGACATACTTTAACCATATTTCTGGGTTTAAGACTATTCAAAATTAGTAATAGGATGTCAATATTTGAAGTAAACAATAAAACTTTTTGATAGTTAGCATTTAATAGCATACATTTAAGCAAATTCTTTGAAAATTTAAATTGGTTACTCTCATCCGAACAAAACTTATACCAAAATAAACTACATAGTTTTCTCTAGGGAATGAATTACAATAGTATGGTTATATTAATAAATAAAAATTTTAAGAACCAGTCGAAGAGTTTATCATGAAATTTTTAGTAAATTTATGACGTTATTGTTCAAACAATAAGCTGTAAAAAAAAAAAAAAAAAAAAAAAAAAAAACATTTCCTCAATCTAAATTCTTTTAGCACATTCCCTAGAAAAGAGTATAAAGACAAAGTCCATCAAATTTCATAGTAATATGATAATTATATTTTGTGTTATTTGATTTGAAGTGAGCAAAAATAAGAAAAAATCAATTTTGAGAAAAATGCATTTAAAGTATACACAAACATGTTTTAATAATAAATTATGTGTGCACATACTTAAAATTCACCACATTTATAAGTTATACCTTCTTCCACCTCAGCATTTAATAATTTTCCTTTTTTTATCATTTTTTTATCTGACAATTTTTGTGTTTGGTAGTGAATGCCGCCTAGATTAGTATATTCTGTTTTTGTCGAGAGCAAATACTCTAACTGCATTTGCACAATTATACACTCCAATAAACGCAAGAACATTCAGTAATCCTATGAAACCTAAGTTAAAATGTATTGCAGACATAAATGCCCCTAATCTGAGTGTTGGGAGCTCAACAAAGACATCTTTAGGTACAAATTTCCACAAAACACCGTTAAAACTCTCATTGGCATTTTTCCTTTTGCAGTGTAAAAAATGTTCCGTATTTAAAACTAAATTTATGTTTATACAAATTTTTAACATGTTTTTTGCCTTTAAATTGGTACTTCCGGTTACTTAAATGCGTACTTACGGTTATTTAAATGCACACTTCCGGTTTACCGATCATTATGAAAATATTTATATCTTGATTTCTAATTAACGTAGAGATAAAAGTAAACCTGTTTTAGATAGCTCAAAAACTGGTCTATCCAATAATTTTTTTAAATGTCATTCTTGGCAAAAATGGACCTTTTCAACGTGTTCGGATACCTTAAAAAGCAGATTAAGAATTACAAATTTGTAATATTTAAACGTAATAACGAACATTAAAAAATTCAGCCTTTCTTCGAAACTTATTAAAATGATTGGAAAATTTGCATAACAAGTATTTATTTGTATAAATGACTTAAAAAAATAATTTTTCTCAAATTTCAGATCAATATAGCATGCTGGATATGTCTTAACCCCTTTTTTCAACCATTTAAACCTCTTTATTAACCTCCTCTCAATTCAATAGTTAGAGTTAAAAAGGCAGAGCATATACCCTTGGAATCATTCCAGTCAAAATATTTGAGAGAACTTTTAAATTCTTTCTTTCTCGTACGACAACGTATTGCAATTTTCATAAATTAATTGTAATTAACTTAAATGTAATCTTATCTCAAATATTAAATGAAACTGGCTGATGGGAAATCTATCTGACTTTGTATACGTGAACATGATACTCCAAAACAAAAGCAACAAGATAAGTTAAATGTATCATGCAATTTTATCAAAATATAGATTTGTATTAATTTTTTTGAATATAATTTATAAAAGGATTGATTATCATTGAGTCTGTCTATTCATGAGTGTTCGATTAATCATTTAAAATTACAAAAGAATAGATAAATGAAATTTGGTTCTTTGCTTTGACATCATTATGCATAGAATTTTTGTTCTAATCTAAAAAGATAGGAAGAGATACCTAATTCATACTTGATTCTATTCAAATGTACAAAGAAATACGGATACCTCTGCACTGCATAAGCATATGCATAGGAGAAAGCTGAGAGGTAAATACTACCATTGATCTTTACCTTGATTGTAAATCCTTAGATTGCATTTAATAATAATAACAATAATAAAGTATTGATAAAAATTGTTTTTCAGTTTGAACCCCGCAACTTTTAAGGTTAATTCTGCACCAATGTATGCAGTTTATGAAATTTTGTTCCATAAGTAACACCCCCATCATTAACAAAATCTGAGTGAAGTAATGTATAACTCTTTATTTGATACAAGTAAATAAAAGATTGTAATTTCAATGCATAACTATGAAAGTTGTACTTTTAAATATTCAAAAATAATTTATTGTCCGCGCACTATTTAAGCATTTATCTGCATTATTTTGCATTAGAACGTCCTTAAAAACATGTAATTAAAAATCGTGCTGCACTTTGCACACGATTCATCAAAAGCTATCTCATTTATCCACTCAGATTTTATCCTTTAATGAAGAATTCACATTAGTATGTAAACAAACAAACAAAAAATGCTTCAAAGAACTGTAAAATAAATATAGATTTTTTTTTTAGATTTTATAAATCTATTACATTATCTAAGAAATATATCTTCTTTGATAAACTATTGAAAAAAAATCTTAAGATAGTTTACGGTATTAAAGACTTTTATGAAGTTATCAGTCTCTTAATGTTCCTAACAAAATTATTCAAACATTTAATTCAATTTGTTTTGCTATTTGTTTTCATATACATCAAGGTATAAATACTAATAACTAATTATTAACGACTAAACTAATATTAATACTTTCCCGAATAGAAATAGATTTTTAAAAGATGTTCTTATGTTCCTTTTATGAATTTGAAAGAAATTATTTTATTCAGTTCGTTAAAGAACTTTATCAAGGAGGCGCATTATAAAAAGTCGACACACAATTCCATGTTTTTATACAATATAAATCTTAAAAGAGAAACAATATAATTTATTATGTTCTTTGAAATTTAGACTGCTTTAAAACACAAAATTCAATTGCATCTGTTTACTTTGAGCAAGGAAAAATAATTGGAGGTAGAGATTAGCATAAAAATATAAATTTGAATCATAATAATAGTTGAACTAAGAATGAAAAGTATATTTAATATTTTAACTATATATCGATGGCAATTTTTCAAATATATACCTTCCGAGTTCCTAATACTTCAATGTGATGTTTAATCACAAGTAAGCATAAAACTGCATTAAGAAAAAATAACTCAATGGAACTTTGAGGCAACGCTTAGATCAAAGAAATCCTATCCCTATCGATATCAAACAAAAACTATTGAAACAAAATGCAATTTAAATTTAAGTCCACGTAGAGCCATTATGGGAGGCACAATTGGGGGAAAATTCCTGTTCCTCTTTTCTTGGGCGAGCCCTTTCCTTTCTCACCCCTCATTCCTCCATAACGCCGGCACCATCACAATGTCCTATGCCTAAAGGAATCTTTGGGCTCTCGGATCCTGTGACATCCTTAAATGGCCGTAAAACTTCATTGTGTTGTCTCCCTTCCAATTCATCAAGATGTCGAAACTTGTAGGAGGAAAGAAATGCGTTAAAATACGCCGACACCATTTTCGGTGCAGTATAACCCCTACGTGATTTTCCGTGCAAAACGAATTTGCATCGTTCGTTACCTACGTTACAATGCGTGCAGTGCACTTTAAAGATATCTATGGGACTACGTCGAAATGCGTGTGGAACCCTTAGAGGGTTAAATTAAAAATGTTTTGCAACGTGTAACTAAATTGAATCGTTAGGAAAAGAGAAGTTATTTAATGCGCACTGCCTTGGACCTAATTGCAACATTGATTGAAAAATAATCGAAAAAAATCCATAATAAGAATGACATTTCAATTTATCGCTCAATTTTCATTAGAGAAGAATCAAGCAGCTTTTAACCACAAAATTTGTTAGATCCTTGTTGCGTGTCTCGAATTTCGAACACGTAAACTTTAAAAAAAATCACCATCTCTTTCTGGTACAGTTCATACATCAAGTTATATCAAACTTTTACGAAGCCTTGACTAAGTATCTATACTTTCTTATAGTAAGACCGGTTTTTGAAATAATCAATTATCTAAGGGTCTTGCAACTTTTAAAGGCACCGAGCCTACGATTTTATTTATTTATTTTTGCTGTATTTTGAAATGTAGTTTTGTGCTTCCATTTAATTATAAGAAACTTATTTAAACTAAAATCAAGACATGTTTAATCCATTTGCATCATAAGCGCTTAAATTCGAGGAATTGTAAGAGCCTTTATTCACTAAAACACAGATATGCGCACTAGTTTTTTTTCTCCATAAGAACAAACTGAAATATGATCTCAAAATTATTCAAAGAAATATACGCGCCTGAGAAAGATTTTTCTCTTGATGTGCCGCCAAGGAAACATAAAAGCAGCATTTCTTTCATTCTCCCATAATAAAGTAAAGAAGATCAGATTTGGAATAAAATTCTACAAAGTATCCGCTTCCCGAGAAAAAAAAATTGTCCTATTTACGCGTGATGGCAAAAAGCAAACTGTTACGAAAGGGTCGTTGTTTATATAACGACAATTGGTACTAAACATGATTTATCTAATAAATTATAAAGATGTCTCGAAAAAGTGGAATAAGCTTTCATTTTCTTAACTATTACAATTAGATATATATTAATGGGCTGGAGATGGCTAGAAGAATGATTTTTTTTTAAAAATGATGTCTTTTTATCATTTGACCAATATTCTTGTAACATAAGTATTTACCTCTCTCTTCAAAATAATTTTGTGATCTCGATCAACAAAAAGAGAAGAAAATGTAGCTGCCTGATTAAATATATATATTTCAGTCAGCGACATGAAAATTTCATGAAATATACATGTACAACGTTCCCAAAAAAGTAGAACAAGCGTTTATTTCCTTAACTGTTGCAATTAGACAGAAAAAAGTCATGGAGAAAAGGACAGTAAGCAAAATATTTTCCTTACATTCATCTATAAGGACACAATGTTATATGCTTCTGTCTGTAAATTTTGCGGAAATATTAAAAGACAAATTTTCTGTTCAGACCATTTTCTCATACCTCTGCCCGTTGTTTCGTTGTAATTTTCATGGATGATATACATATTTCTAAAGAATATTAAAAGAGCAGAGTCAGAAAATAATAACGCATTAATCATCTTTCAGTAAGTTTTAAAAAATGGTCAGATAATATATTAATTGAAGTTCTTAAAAACTTATTCAAAATGAACACCTTCGAGACCTATACAAAGTTCCTTTTTTTTTAAACGATACTTCGCACATGTGATCGAATTCATTACCTGCGATTTGAAAAAGATATTTTGGAATTCGTCGGTAAAGATCTACATAGCGTGTACTACCAAAGCCGATTTATCCCCTTATTTTATTGAGACATACATTTACACCATTCAGTAGACTGTTGTACGTAGTGGAACTAGCAAAGAGTTTCTAAGTCTACAACACCACACATTTACAGAAAATTGCAGTGATGATGATTTTTTTCTATGAAGAAAAGTCTTTTTAAATTCCAAAAGGGATTTAAAAGGGATTAACCATCATTTTGAAGACTGATGTCTCTTTTTCGATTAAAGCAATATTCGTCTGTCCTAATTGCATTTCTTAGTAAAGAAAGATTTAATTTTACTTGTATTAGGACTTAATGGTAATGTTCTGTAATACTATCGTCTTTTTGACCATGTAACAGTGGTATCAGTCCATGGACTGCACGAATACTGTATAAAGCCCAGTTGTTACGTTGAAATAATATTCTCTACACCGTCGGTTTTGGAATGTTGAGTTCTTGACTGACTGCTCGTATGTTAGCATGAGAATGACTTGTAAGATAAGTGAAAATAAGTTTCTGCACTCCATGTATAACGCCTTATCCTATGACACATCGAATTTTCTCTTCTACTTTTAGCAGAGACGATAGTAGAGGGAATAATACATAACAAAATCAACCATCATAATGAAGTATTAAATAGTTTTTTTTAGGTTAAAAAGCAAAAATAAGATGTATTTAGTCTCCATTATAATTCCCTTTGTGCAAAATTTTATGTCGGTAAGAGTGAAAAAAATCGTCAAATACTGCTTACATGTAGCTATCTCTTTCTCTTATAATTAGAGAATTATTAGAACAATTTTTATTTTCCTAAATTTATATGCAAATGTGCACACTAATTTATTTGTTCCATCATCAAACAGAAGCCTAAAAATAGTTCCTAAATTGATTCAGGCATAAACATTCCTCTATTGGGAAAATGAAAAATATTTAACGACAACTGTTAGTTTCTTTCACATATTAAAAGTCAAAAGCCGAAGGATAGAGTTTTTCCAGCACAATCAAGTTCTATAAGAGTAAAGAAAAGTTAAGACAGTAATGCATATACTCATCCATTAAATACTGTAGTTAAATGCTTAAGCAGTAATGTTTATCGTACGACTGTAGCTTCACAAGAATAGACTCAGTTTTTTACGAAGATTCCTTCCACGAAGATAGATCTTTAAATAAAACAGAACTAAAAAAATAAACATTCAACATCTTCAAAAACGTTTGTAACGGGGATTTAATGAGGAACATATTTCTGTTATATCTGGAATCTACAGATAAAACAAATCTGACATTTTTGGGTCAAAGAAAAAAAAAACCCTTTAAGGAAATTGTAATCGTAATCAAATTCATAGTATATTTTAATTTTTATATAATGAATGTTTGGGGGTTTTGTTATTATTTTGTTATTCCCATTGAGGATTTATAACCTTTTTCTAGGAGCTTTCCGTTTTTAAGGCTTTTATTTTGGCCTGCCAATTTCTGATAAAAAATTATTTTTCCTTTTAATTATCCCGTTAAAAAATTTCATTTATATTTATCATTTTCTAGATTTTAATGTTTATTTTTGATGAAACTCACCGGGCTTAAAAATGGTGGAAGATTTCTAAAACTTATTCGAGAAACAGAATTAGTCACAGCGGCACTGCAAATCCGTGGGAAAAGAACTAAATTAAATCAGTCGATTTTCGTCAATTTTGTGCACACAGTTTTCAACAGTTTCTTGAAATTCCATCTTAAACATCATAATATATTAAGATTCTGGACATCTAGGAGTAAATGCTGCAGTTTGCATATAATTTATTTAATTTTCTTCGAGAATAATAAATACTCTAATTCGAAAGCAGAATTTTTTAAAATTATCTTTTAAGACTTTAGTAAATTTCTTATATTAATTAAATTTTTAACTAAAAATATAGATGCAAAAAACACCATAAAAAGGTAAGATTCTAATAGAAATGCTCTGAAATTGAAAATTTCAACGTATTTATAATTAATAGCTGCTTCCAATGAACTTCGTAATTTTTCTATATTATTGTGTGACTTTCGCAAAGAAAGTATCGTTTTCTTATTAAAATACTAAAACGGCATTTAAAACCTTTTGCTTTCTTCTTTTAAATTTTCAATATATTTTATTGCTCATGGTTACAATTATTATGAAATCGAGCAATTAATATTTCTTAAATGAATTTCTGTGCAATCCGTTTTTTACTAATTTAATGTATTAAAATGTATTTAGAGCTTTAAAATATCAAAATATTCTAAACTGTAGATAATAATAAAATAAATGAAAAATTCTATGTTTACGAACATGAAAAATGATTAATAAATAAGCTCAGTCTTTGTTGTATTTAATGTACTCATTAATTAGATAGATTTTTGCACAGTGTATATTATTTACATTCAAGTGTAAACCGAGATAGAATTTTTGGATATTCAGAGGTAAATTTTTACATTTCGGTATTCATTTGAGTTTCTTAATATTTTCCCTTTTATTATCTTCAGAAACTCCAAAACCCAGGATTACAAAAAAGGTAAGCTAGAAACATGTGCATTTCTGAAATTTTTTTCCGTAATCTTTTAAATGATTTTTGAAATAGCAACCTAATAAAGCTTAAATATATTAACTGATTCGATTAAATTCCGAAATTTATTACATACTAGCCACCTTTGGCGACCAGCCGGTTCGTCAATCTTAATTTTCGCATAAATTTTAATAATTAAATATTTTATGCAATTCCTACTTTAATAGATTCTTCATCAAAATATTTTAAAACTTCAAATTTTGATAGTCATATAATTCACTCATAATATTATAAAGGCCTTTAGTCATAACGTAATATGTATCTCTCTAATTTTCTGTTAGCTCTCGTAGAATTTATGCTTTAAATTAAAGTGGAAAAAATTAATCTGCAATTAATATTTTTTACTGAAACAAAGCATTTTTTTATAATATGATTACTGAAAACAGAGTCCCTGAGCGTTTAAACTTTATGGGCACTAAAAAATATCTTTCTTAATTTATGTAATATCTGAAGAATTTGTCAACAAAATTTTCTCAGATTCATCATGAGCAGATCGATGAATTAACAATGTTTAATTTTAAAGGCATCAAACACTAAGAAAATAAAACGAATCGTTTAAAATAATCGGTTGAAAACAGGTTTAAAAAAACTACTTAAAAAACGATGTACTTAAAACTATAAGCATACACAAAAAATATATAACTAACATAAATACAATTTAATTACAAAAGCATGCAACTAACCCAAAAATAATTTAAATCAAGAATCATCCGTTGATAATATTGTCAACAATCAGAACACAATGCGCATGTGTGAATTTTCAACGGCAGTTACGGTAACACAAATGCGTGAATTTTTCTACGCCAGTTGGGGTAACGCTATGCGGATTAGAAATTTTTAATTTCTTTTAGTCTGTTTCATTTAAATTCAAAAGTATATCAGAATAAATCTGAAAGATCGATTAATCAACAATGTTTAATTTTAAATGCATCAAACATTAAGAAAATAAACAGAATCGTATGAAATAATCGGACGAAAAATCTTAACCCTAGCCTCATTAGCTTGGGAAAAAAAACTGAAACCTTACTCATTTGGCGGTGGGGAAAATGAAAAGATTTTTTTTTGGCGGGAAAGTTAGTTTTTAATTAATAATTAAAATTCTAACAAAAAATTCAAAAAAAGGGACCCCAGGTGCACATTCCCAACCTCCAAGGTTTGTACGCGCCAAATTTGGTAGCTGTAGGTCAAAAGGTCTGGCTTTTAGAGCACCAACACATACACACACACACACATTGAGCTTTATATAAGTATAGATAGATCGCATTCTGGCTCTTTTAAACAGTTTCCTAAAAATAAAAATGTTTTATACATTTTTTTGTCAATTATCTGACAATAACTATTTATTCCGTTCATTCACCGAGTAGTAATAATTCTAAAAATTTATAATTATTTCTGCATATTCACTTTTTGGACGGAAATTGCATTTTTTGCATTGCTTTATCAAATGATATTATGTTGAATACATTTGTGTGGGTAAAAAAAAAAAGTTTCGGATTGTTATTTTTGGTCTATGGTTTAATAGACAATATTATTTTGAAAAACGCTGTCATAAAGGAAAATATAAATACAACCCATTTTAATTTCATTTTTATTATGCTATAATTAGCATTTTTTTAAAAGCATTGAACTGCAAAAATAGTAGGTACAAGAAAAATTTTCTTTAGAAAGTGATAAAAACTGTTGAAGAAACATTTTTTTTTATTTTTTTCATCTTGAGATTTTTAATTTTCTAAATTACAACTTTGTCCCTTTTTTTTTTTTAATTATTTAGATATAGGGAAAAAGAGCGAATAAATGAATGGAAAAAGGCACATGAAACGTAACCTTTTCTGTAAAGAAAAAATGAAAAAAGAAATCGCATGAATAAATAATTTTAAAAGCTGTGATATCCAAAAAATTTCTAAAGTGTAAAAATATTAAATATAAAAGTAAATATTATTAAATCAGTAATGTCTTTTGAGGTAAACATACTATCTAATTTTCAAAAAGTTGCTATTGGTCTCTTTTTTTTTATCTCATGAAACGGCTAAACTTTGAATAGAATCGTTTAAATCAAACATCGACATCCTCTGTTTGTCGTGCGATTTTTCTTGCTAGCTAGAATTGGTGTTACTTGGGGGTATTTTGTTTTCTATCGTCGTTGAAATCGCATACTTTTGTTTCCAATTTTGTAAGATTATTTCATTAATTAAAAATAATTTCGCAACATTTTACTTAATCAGCAAAAAACTTTAAATGAAATAATTTGCAAATGGTCATTAAACATTCAAGTGAAAATTCTTCGTTTATATTTTGTTTACGTTCCTAATTGAAATCCATGCTTATTTGTAATGCAAGAGACGAGAGATCGTTTTCTGTTCTAAAACGCTTCTAGAACTATTAGCGGAATAGTATGAACCAATCGCACTTTTATGGATTGTCACTCATATTGATTGAAAATGACGCAGTACAAGAATTAGATATAAAAAATATATAGATAATTTGTTCAAGTTAAAAGCAAGAAAAGTTATATTTTATTATTTTGATATCTTTCAATACGTATTTCCGTGAGTGTAAAATTTTTTCACATTTTACGAGTATCATTTTAATGCTTTTTATGTGTATATTTGTGCCCCTGCTTAAGTCAGATTAATTATTTTTTGTTATTATTTATGATTACATTTTTTATTTAATTGAAAAAATTCTTTTAATGCTGAAAAATATTTATTTAATGTTACTCTTTTTATCAGAAAATACATTAATCGACTGAATTTAAAAATACCAATATATTTTATGCTAACTTCAGCGTAAATATGTTATATCGGAACTCACTGTTTTGCCTAATTGTTTTTGTTATATATTGTTACAAACCTGTAATTTTGTTTCTCAGCACGAATAGTGTCATCGTAAGAAAGACCGTTTTACGATCAGCCCTGTTGCGTGTTAGTGATCTTAGAGCTTGGTGACATTAGGCGACTTAACGACGAATTTGGCTATAAAATAGATAATGCTGGAAACTTCGAGAATTTTAACGATGCGTTCATTAGGAACCGAGATACAGCTGATTGGCCTAGAAGTTCCTCGACCCACCTCCCGGGAACTATAAAAGGCCGGCACTCAAGCTGCAGGTCGTCTTGAATTAAATGGTGAATTGAAGCGCAATCAGAGTCGTAGACAAGTAACGAGCCTTCGAAAGATAGCGAAGCAGCGGCGAAGTGAAAGCATTGTGTGGAGCGAGTGCTGAATTGCTGTGTGCCGACCTGTTGTTTACTGTGGAAGCAGCGTCGTGTCGTGTGTAGTAGCCAGTTGTGAGAAGTAGTGAGTCAGCAACTAAGGCGAGAAGACAGTGAGAAGTTCAGCCGTTGGAGAAACCATAGAGCGAAGCTCCGAGGATCCCCTCTTCTGCTGTATTTTATCTGGCCGCTTTATGTGCTGTGGTCGAATACTACTTGTGGGCTACTGTGTGCAGTAGTGTGCTGTCCTGTGTATACGTCTCGTCTGTGTACTCGTGTAAATAAACGTCGTCGTTGTTTTCTACTGAGGCCTGCTGATTGTGTTTTCACACCACACACTCACTGCAGAGCGAACCCGGTGGTGAAATCCATAACAATATTTACTTTCTTAATGAGGAGAAAAAGGAAAAGGTGTTTTACAACTGGCAGAAAGAGAAAGCAAACTTGTTATTTTTTAGTCTTGGGCCGATATTTTAATTAATAGTTATCTAAAGTCCTAACTACTTAATTTTTACAAAACATTTCGAAAAGATTTACTGTAATTCAAAACAGTGACAGACTTCTGACTAGATAGTCACTTAAGGCTGCTGGAAGAGGATGTACACATAGATAAATTAAAAAATATTGTTAGCCGAGATGCCAAATAAATAAATTTCTAAAAAATTCAATTTTTTGCTTAATTTAAATTGTGTACAGAATCAAATATCACACAGCCGCGAGTGATAATAAGTAAAAATCTGCATTTCCGCAAAGCTATTGAAATAAAAAAATAACCAAAAATAAATTTCAACATATTTATTAACCCTCTGGGTGGTTTCATTCTACGTGTGAAACTTCTGAAAAGCGAGGGATGTCAGACTAGTAATGTGTCGTAAAAGCGCATCGGTTTTCCAAGCGAGATGCACTGAAAGCGTTAGCCGAATTTTTGCTTTCTCCCAAACATCATGTGGGGTCAAGAATCCCTAAGGCTAGGAACAAGTTACCGCTCATTCAAGTCAAATTTTATTGCTTTCTTTTATTTTGCATGGCTGCAAAAGTCAGAGGGTTTCTAAGAATAGTGAATGGGAAGACTGTTTTGTTTCTTTTTAACCCCGATCACCCGATAGCTGATATAACAGTTTGCGAATCGTTGTATATATGTGTGTGTGTGTAGAGAGAGAGAGAGAGAGAGAGAGAGCAATCAATGTAGGATAAAATTATCTTCATATTCCCTTATTATTCTTTTAAATAAATCATTGTAATATTTTTGTATTGCGCAATCAACATTTGCAATACAGTAGCATATATCTAAAATTAGAACTAATCATAAAGAGTTCTGTTAATCTGAAATGTATAAATAACAATATAGAATTGATGTACTATATTTTAGAAGAAATGGCATCATCTTCTATTATAATAAAACGTACAATTTTTAAGTAAAAGTCAGCAAATTGGTTGGACAGCTGAAAAAAAAAATATTATTTTAGAGCCACGTAATTGGCTACTTAAGTATTAGTTTTCCAGGCCCTAAAGCATCTCGTAGCAGTTTTATAAGAATTCAGTATTGTTTAGAGAGGTTTTAAAAATAATTTTAAATTTTCGCCATATGACTTATCTAGTGACAGCGAAGAAATATATATACTATTAATATTTCTTTTGAAGGAAGGTGATGAGGGACATGCGATCTTTTATAATGTATCTATGCTCATAAGTTCTCATATAAAGCAAAAATTAATGAAATTGGTCTTGTGGTTGAAGTTGGCGCGGATTGGAATTATATATATAAGTCGGTGAAGTTTTGAAATCATTCGGAAATCTAGTTATTGGCGGATTTGAAAGTATCCAAGGCTTGTAACATAATCAGTAGACTTATATATTTTTATTTATTTTAAGTAAAAATTCACCCCAGAAAAAAATCCGATTAAATAGACACTGGATTTTATATACAAAAGGAACATTTTTTTTTAAATCTTTTAACACTGAATTATGAAAATATTGCAATAAGAACTGAGAATTTAAAATTTAAATGCATTTGAGATTAAAAAAGCAATAAACACTGGATTAAGAAATATGCATGGAAATTAAATGCACCTTTAAAAAAAAACATTTAGGTATCCGAACCATAGAGCTGAGATACTTATATCAGCTCTATGATCCGATCACGTCCGGAGTATTTTTTTAGAAAAACATGGTGTAGACATACTTTAACCATATTTCTGGGTTTAAGACTATTCAAAATTAGTAATAGGATGTCAATATTTGAAGTAAACAATAAAACTTTTTGATA
>JAPMOR010001995.1:30913-125448 GCA_026543865.1 Argiope aurantia
AGTATAAAGACAAAGTCCATCAAATTTCATAGTAATATGATAATTATATTTTGTGTTATTTGATTTGAAGTGAGCAAAAATAAGAAAAAATCAATTTTGAGAAAAATGCATTTAAAGTATACACAAACATGTTTTAATAATAAATTATGTGTGCACATACTTAAAATTCACCACATTTATAAGTTATACCTTCTTCCACCTCAGCATTTAATAATTTTCCTTTTTTTATCTGACAATTTTTGTGTTTGGCAGTGAATGCCGCCTAGATTAGTATATTCTGTTTTTGTCGAGAGCAAATACTCTAACTGCATTTGCACAATTATACACTCCAATAAACGCAAGAACATTCAGTAATCCTATGAAACCTAAGTTAAAATGTATTGCAGACATAAATGCCCCTAATCTGAGTGTTGGGAGCTCAACAAAGACATCTTTAGGTACAAATTTCCACAAAACACCGTTAAAACTCTCATTGGCATTTTTCCTTTTGCAGTGTAAAAAATGTTCCGTATTTAAAACTAAATTTATGTTTATACAAATTTTTAACATGTTTTTTGCCTTTAAATTGGTACTTCCGGTTACTTAAATGCGTACTTCCGGTTATTTAAATGCACACTTCCGGTTTACCGATCATTATGAAAATATTTATATCTTGACTTCTAATTAACGTAGAGATAAAAGTAAACCTGTTTTAGATAGCTCAAAAACTGGTCTATCCAATAGTTTTTTTAAATGTCATTCTTGGCAAAAATGGACCTTTTCAACGTGTTCGGATACCTTAAAAAGCAGATTAAGAATTACAAATTTGTAATATTTTAACGTAATAACGTACATTAAAAAATTCAGCCTTTCTTCGAAACCTATTGAAATGATTGGAAAATTTGCATAACAAGTATTTATTTGTATAAATGACTTAAAAAAATAATTTTTCTCAAATTTCAGATCAATATAGCATGCTGGATATGTCTTAACCCCTTTTTTCAACCATTTAAACCTCTTTATTAACCTCCTCTCAATTCAATAGTTAGAGTTAAAAAGGCAGAGCATATACCCTTGGAATCATTCCAGTCAAAATATTTGAGAGAACTTTTAAATTCTTTCGTTCTCGTACGACAACGTATTGCAATTTTCATAAATTAATTGTAATTAACTTAAATGTAATCTTATCTCAAATATTAAATGAAACTGGCTGATGGGAAATCAATCTGACTTTGTATGCGTGAACATGATACTCCAAAACAAAATCAACAAGATAAGTTAAATGTATCATGCAATTTTATCAAAATATAGATTTGTATTAATTTTTTTGAATATAATTTATAAAAGGATTGATTATCATTGAGTCTGTCTATTCATGAGTGTTCGATTAATCATTTAAAATTACAAAAGAATAGATAAATGAAATTTGGTCTTTGCTTTGACATCATTATGCATAGAATTTTTGCTCTAATCTAAAAAGATAGGAAGACATACCTAATTCATACTTGATTCCATTCAAATGTACAAAGAAATACGGATACCTCTGCACTGCATAAGCATATGCATAGGAGAAAGCTGAGAGGTAAATACTACCATTGATCTTTACCTTGATTGTAAATCCTTAGATTGCATTTAATAATAATAACAATAATAAAGTATTGATAAAAATTGTTTTTCAGTTTGAACCCCGCAACTTTTAAGGTTAATTCTGCACCAATGTATGCAGTTTATGAAATTTTGTTCCATAAGTAACACCCCCATCATTAACAAAATCTGAGTGAAGTAATGTATAACTCTTTATTTGATACAAGTAAATAAAAGATTGTAATTTCAATGCATAACTATGAAAGTTGTACTTTTAAATATTCAAAAATAATTTATTGTCCGCGCACTATTGAAGCATTTATCTGCATTATTTTGCATTAGAACGTCCTTAAAAACATGTAATTAAAAATCGTGCTGCACTTTGCACACGATTCATCAAAAGCTATCTCATTTATCCACTCAGATTTTATCCTTTAATGAAGAATTCACATTAGTATGTAAACAAACAAACAAAAAATGCTTCAAAGAACTGTAAAATAAATATAGATTTTTTTTTTTAGATTTTATAAATCTATTACATTATCTAAGAAATATATCTTCTTTGATAAACTATTGAAAAAAAATCTTAAGATAGTTTACGGTATTAAAGACTTTTATGAAGTTATCAGTCTCTTAATGTTCCTAACAAAATTATTCAAACATTTAATTCAATTTGTTTTGCTATTTGTTTTCATATACATCAAGGTATAAATACTAATAACTAATTATTAACGACTAAACTAATATTAATACTTTCCCGAATAGAAATAGATTTTTAAAAGATGTTATTATGTTCCTTTTATGAATTTGAAAGAAATTATTTTATTCAGTTCGTTAAAGAACTTTATAAAGGAGGCGCATTATAAAAAGTCGACACACAATTCCATGTTTTTATACAATATAAATCTTAAAAGAGAAACAATATAATTTATTATGTTCTTTGAAATTTAGACTGCTTTAAAACACAAAATTCAATTGCATCTGTTTACTTTGAGCAAGGAAAAATAATTGGAGGTAGAGATTAGCATAAAAATATAAATTTGAATCATAATAATAGTTGAACTAAGAATGAAAAGTATATTTAATATTTTAACTATATATCGATGGCAATTTTTCAAATATATACCTTCCGAGTTCCTAATACTTCAATGTGATGTTTAATCACAAGTAAGCATAAAACTGCATTAAGAAAAAATAACTCAATGGAACTTTGAGGCAACGCTTAGATCAAAGAAATCCTATCCCTATCGATATCAAACAAAAACTATTGAAACAAAATGCAATTTAAATTTAAGTCCACGTAGAGCCATTATGGGAGGCAAAATTGGGGGAAAATTCCTGTTCCTCTTTTCTTGGGCGAGCCCTTTCCTTTCTCACCCCTCATTCCTCCATAACGCCGGCACCATCACAATGTCCTATGCCTAAAGGAATCTTTGGGCTCTCGGATCCTGTGACATCCTTAAATGTCCGTAAAACTTCATTGTGTTGTCTCCCTTCCAATTTATCAAGATGTCGAAACTTGTAGGGGGAAAGAAATACGTTAAAATACGCCGACACCATTTTCGGTGCAGTATAACCCCTACGTGATTTTCCGTGCAAAACGAATTTGCATCGTTCGTTACCTACGTTACAATGCGTGCAGTGCACTTTAAAGATATCTATGGGACTACGTCGAAATGCGTGTGGAACCCTTAGAGGGTTAAATTAAAAATGTTTTGCAACGTGTAACTAAATTGAATCGTTAGGAAAAGAGAAGTTATTTAATGCGCACTGCCTTGGACCTAATTGCAACATTGATTGAAAAATAATCGAAAAAAATCCATAATAAGAATGACATTTCAATTTATCGCTCAATTTTCATTAGAGAAGAATCAAGCAGCTTTTAACCACAAAATATGTTAGATCCTTGTTGCGTGTCTCGAATTTCGAACACGTAAACTTAAAAAAAAATCACCATCTCTTTCTGGTACAGTTCATACATCAAGTTATATCAAACTTTTACGAAGCCTTGACTAAGTATCTATACTTTCTTATAGTAAGACCGGTTTTTGAAATAATCAATTATCTAAGGGTCTTGCAACTTTTAAAGGCAACGAGCCTACGATTTTATTTATTTATTTTTGCTGTATTTTGAAATGTAGTTTTGTGCTTCCATTTAATTATAAGAAACTTATTTAAACTAAAATCAAGACATGTTTAATCCATTTGCATCATAAGCGCTTAAATTCGAGGAATTGTAAGAGCCTTTATTCACTAAAACACAGATATGCGCACTAGTTTTTTTTCTCCATAAGAACAAACTGAAATATGATCTCAAAATTATTCAAAGAAATATACGCGCCTGAGAAAGATTTTTCTCTTGATGTGCCGCCAATGAAACATAAAAGCAGCATTTCTTTCATTCTCCCATAATAAAGTAAAGAAGATCAGATTTGGAATAAAATTCTACAAAGTATCCGCTTCCCGAGAAAAAAAAATTGTCCTATTTACGCGTGATGGCAAAAAGCAAACTGTTACGAAAGGGTCGTTGTTTATATATCGACAATTGGTATTAAACATGATTTATCTAATAAATTATAAAGATGTCTCGAAAAAGTGGAATAAGCTTTCATTTTCTTAACTATTACAATTAGATATATATTAATGGGCTGGAGATGGCTAGAAGAATGATTTTTTTAAAAAAATGATGTCTTTTTATCATTTGACCAATATTCTTGTAACATAAGTATTTACCTCTCTCTTCAAAATAATTTTGTGATCTCGATCAACAAAAAGAGAAGAAAATGTAGCTGCCTGATTAAATATATATATTTCAGTCAGCGACATGAAAATTTCATGAAATATACATGTACAACGTTCCCAAAAAAGTAGAACAAGCGTTTATTTCCTTAACTGTTGCAATTAGACAGAAAAAAGTTATGGAGAAAAGGACAGTAAGTAAAATATTTTCCTTACATTCATCTATAAGGACACAATGTTATATGCTTCTGTCTGTAAATTTTGCGGAAATATTAAAAGACAAATTTTCTGTTCAGACCATTTTCTCATACCTCTGCCCGTTGTTTCGTTGTAATTTTCATGGATGATATACATATTTCTAAAGAATATTAAAAGAGCAGAGTCAGAAAATAATAACGCATTAATCATCTTTCAGTGAGTTTTAAAAAATGGTCAGATAATACATTAATTGAAGTTCTTAAAAACTTATTCAAAATGAACAAACGATACTTCGCACATGTGATCGAATTCTTTACCTGCGATTTGAAAAAGATATTTTGGAATTCGTCGGTAAAGATCTACATAGCTTGTACTACCAAAGCCGATTTATCCCCTTATTTTATTGAGACATACATTTACACCATTCAGTAGACTGTTGTACGTAGTGGAACTAGCAAAGAGTTTCTAAGTCTACAACACCACACATTTACAGAAAATTGCAGTGATGATGATTTTTTTCTATGAAGAAAAGTCTTTTTAAATTCCAAAAGGGATTTAAAAGGGATTAACCATCATTTTGAAGACTGATGTCTCTTTTTCGATTAAAGCAATATTCGTCTGTCCTAATTGCATTTCTTAGTAAAGAAAGATTTAATTTTACTTATATTAGGACTTAATGGTAATGTTCTGTAATACTATCGTCTTTTTGACCATGTAACAGTGGTATCAGTCCATGGACTGCACGAATACTGTATAAAGCCCAGTTGTTACGTTGAAATAATATTCTCTACACCGTCGGTTTTGGAATGTTGAGTTCTTGACTGACTGCTCGTATGTTAGCATGAGAATGACTTGTAAGATAAGTGAAAATAAGTTTCTGCACTCCATGTATAACGCCTTATCCTATGACACATCGAATTTTCTCTTCTACTTTTAGCAGAGACGATAGTAGAGGGAATAATACATAACAAAATCAACCATCATAATGAAGTATTAAATAGTTTTTTTTTTAGGTTAAAAAGCAAAAATAAGATGTATTTAGTCTCCATTATGATTCCCTTTGTGCAAAATTTTATGTCGGTAAGAGTGAAAAAAATCGTCAAATACTGCTTACATGTAGCTATCTCTTTCTCTTATAATTAGAGAATTATTAGAACAATTTTTATTTTCCTAAATTTATATGCAAATGTGCACACTAATTTATTTGTTCCATCATCAAACAGAAGCCTAAAAATAGTTCCTAAATTGATTCAGGCATAAACATTCCTCTATTGGGAAAATGAAAAATATTTAACGACAACTGTTAGTTTCTTTCACATATTAAAAGCCAAAAGCCGAAGGATAGAGTTTTTCCAGCACAATCAAGTTCTATAAGAGTAAAGAAAAGTTAAGACAGTAATGCATATACTCATCCATTAAATACTGTAGTTAAATGCTTAAGCAGTAATGTTTATCGTACGACTGTAGCTTCACAAGAATAGACTCAGTTTTTTACGAAGATTCCTTCCACGAAGATAGATCTTTAAATAAAACAGAACTAAAAAAATAAACATTCAACATCTTCAAAAACGTTTGTAACGGGGATTTAATGAGGAACATATTTCTGTTATATCTGAAATCTACAGATCAAAAAAATCTGACATTTTTGGGTCAAAGAAAAAAAAACCCTTTAAGGAAATTGTAATCGTAATCAAATTCATAGTATATTTTAATTTTTATATAATGAATGTTTGGGGGTTTTGTTATTATTTTGTTATTCCCATTGAGGATTTATAACCTTTTTCTAGGAGCTTTCCGTTTTTAAGGCTTTTATTTTGGCCTGCCAATTTCTGATAAAAAATTATTTTTCCTTTTAATTATCCCGTTAAAAAATTTCATTTATATTTATCATTTTCTAGATTTTAATGTTTATTTTTGATGAAACTCACCGGGCTTAAAAATGGTGGAAGATTTCTAAAACTTATTCGAGAAACAGAATTAGTCACAGCGGCACTGCAAATCCGTGGGAAAAGAACTAAATTAAATCAGTCGATTTTCGCCAATTTTGTGCACACAGTTTTCAACAGTTTCTTGAAATTCCATCTTAAACATCATAATATATTAAGATTCTGGACATCTAGGAGTAAATGCTGCAGTTTGCATATAATTTATTTAATTTTCTTCGAGAATAATAAATACTCTAATTCGAAAGCAGAATTTTTTAAAATTATCTTTTAAGACTTTAGTAAATTTCTTATATTAATTAAATTTTTAACTAAAAATATAGATGCAAAAAACACCATAAAAAGGTAAGATTCTAATAGAAATGCTCTGAAATTGAAAATTTCAACGTATTTATAATTAATAGCTGCTTCCAATGAACTTCGTAATTTTTTTGTATGTGTCGTAATTTTTCTATATTATTGTGTGACTCGCAAAGAAAGTATCGTTTTCTTATTAAAATACTAAAACGGCATTTAAAACCTTTTGCTTTCTTCTTTTAAATTTTCAATATATTTTATTGCTCATGGTTACAATTATTATGAAATCGAGCAATTAATATTTCTTAAATGAATTTCTGTGCAATCCGTTTTTTACTAATTTAATGTATTAAAATGTATTTAGAGCTTTAAAATATCAAAATATTCTAAACTGTAGATAATAATAAAATAAATGAAAAATTCTATGTTTACGAACATGAAAAATGATTAATAAATAAGCTCAGTCTTTGTTGTATTTAATGTACTCATTAATTAGATAGATTTTTGCACAGTGTATATTATTTACATTCAAGTGTAAACCGAGATAGAATTTTTGGATATTCAGAGGTAAATTTTTACATTTCGGTATTCATTTGAGTTTCTTAATATTTTCCCTTTTATTATCTTCAGAAACTCCAAAACCCAGGATTACAAAAAAGGTAAGCTAGAAACATGTGCATTTCTGAAATTTTTTTCCGTAATCTTTTAAATGATTTTTGAAATAGCAACCTAATAAAGCTTAAATATATTAACTGATTCGATTAAATTCCGAAATTTATTACATACTAGCCACCTTTGGCGACCAGCCGGTTCGTCAATCTTAATTTTCGCATAAATTTTAATAATTAAATATTTTATGCAATTCCTACTTTAATAGATTCTTCATCAAAATATTTTAAAACTTCAAATTTTGATAGTCATATAATTCACTCATAATATTATAAAGGCCTTTAGTCATAACGTAATATGTATCTCTCTAATTTTCTGTTAGCTCTCGTAGAATTTATGCTTTAATTAAAGTGGAAAGAATTAATCTGCAATTAATATAATATTTTTTACTGAAACAAAGCATTTTTTTTATAATATGATTACTGATAACAGAGTCACTGAGCGTTTAAACTTTATGGGCACTAAAGAATATCTTTCTTAATTTATGTTATATCTCAAGAATTTGTCAACAAAACTTTCTACAGATTCATCATGAAAAGATCGATTAATTAACAATGTTTAATTTTAAATGCATCAAACACTAAGAAAATAAAATGAATCGTTTAAAATAATCGGTCGAAAACAGGTTAAAAAAAAACTACTTAAAAAACGATGTACTTAAAACTATAAGCATACACAAAAAATATATAACTAACATAAATACAATTTAATTACAAAAGCATCCAACTAACCTAAAAATAATTTAAATCAAGAATCATCCGTTGATAATATTGTCAACAATCAGAACACAATGCGCATGTGTGAATTTTCAACGCCAGTTACGGTAACACAAATGCGTGAATTTTTCTACGCCAGTTGGGGTAACGCTATGCAGATTAGAAATTTTTAATTTCCTTTATTCTGTGTTATTTTAATTCAAAAGTACTTCAGAATGAATCTGAAAGATCGATTAACTAACAATGTTTAATTTTAAATGCATCAAATATTCTCATTACTGTTGGGGGAAAAAAAAACGAAGCCTTACACATTTGGTGTTGAGGAAAATGAAAAGATTTTTTGGCGGGAAACTTAGTCTTTAATTAATAATTAAAAAAAAAGGGAGGGACCCCAGGTGCACATTCCTGACCACCAAGGTATACACGTACCAAATTTGGTAGCTGTAGGTCAAATGGTCTTTTCTGTAGAGCGCCAACACACACATTGAGCTTTATATAAGTATATAGATAACAATGCACACTTTTTAAAAACGCAATTAACTTTTAATCTAATAAACAACGTGGATATGTTCCCAAATGTTTGGTTGCTATTATAGAATCGTGGAAGAATATTAGTATCGGAATGAAAATGTTCCGTATTATCTGAAAATTTTGTACAGATGATATATCAAAGGGCATTTCATAGAAGGTTCAATATGCTTAAGACTGTCTACATTTTATTGCAAATCCGAATTAGGTGCAAGTAGGAAGATTGGCGAATTGAATTTTGAAACGGTTTTTATTTCCTTCTCAGAAATGTTCCTCGGAATATAGGTTCACTTTTTTTCTTCTTTTTCCCTTTAAGCATTTAGATGAAAATTAGAATTTAAAATTAAAGAAATGCCGACAGCCTAAAATTCTATCGACTCACGAAATATATTACATTAAAGATCATCTGCAGCAAATAAAATTATATTCTTATTTGCAATGAAGTTCTTAAGCAAGCTTCATCCTTCAGTTTATGTATTTGTAGTTTATAAAAAAATATTGGTTAGAAATTAAATATAATAATTGTTACATTTATTTTAAAAAAATGCATTAAGTGCAAAATTTGCATTTTTATATAGTAAGACGTGAAGGCACATTTTTATTATGAAAATTAATTTTGTTGGTATTGACAGAAAATTGAACACATATTGGATTAGCTAAAAGGGAGTAACATTTTTCAACTTTCAAAAGTTACTCTTTGTCAAACGCATTCACACACACATAAAAACCGAGTTCGCCTTAAAATAATTTTTAACTACTAAAATGATATCTATGTCTTTTTTGTTGTTGTTCTTGTTTTTAAGCATTTTGCCCTTTGGATTTGTTTCTGGTTTCAGAAATCCAAGTTTTTGTAAATAATACATTTAAACTCATTGCATTTTCTGTCTTTATAAAATGCAGCTAAAACTTCAATCAATTTTTTTAATGAATAGCCGATAAATGGATTTTTTTCAAGTAATCCATATCATCTGTAACTATTAAATGATTAATGTCTTTTTTTTATTGTTGTTACTATACACTTCGTTATTATTCGTTAATCTCTTTGGATTTTTTTTAAAAATCAGAAATCCAAATATATGGGAGTTATCTTATTAAACTGATTATATATTTGCATTTACGAAATGAGCTAAAATTTCTATCATCTTCTTTATGAATAGCAGTAAAATGGCTCGTGTGATTTTTTTTTTACCCTTTATCTTAAGAAAGAAAAAAAAAAAAAAAAAGTCAGAAAATTTTCTGTGGACCAAGTTGTAAAGAAGAAAATTAAAAAATATGTAAAATAAGAACAATAAAAATTTTTTTCTTCAATAGTTTTTCTCACTTTCTAAAGAAACCTTTCCGTACAATTGCTAATAAAATGATAGCAAAAAGAAATAAAAATAATTTTATTTAAGTATTGGATGATATTTTAAACTAAAGGAATTAACTTCATACAAAAAAATGGATATTAAACGAAATGAAATCAATAAATAAATTGTTAAAAATAAGTTTTAAAATCAAATCTGGATTGTTTATGGAAGTGTAACTCAATCATTGTTAACATTTTTAAAGAAACTGAAAAGTATTTCTTTACAATGAAGGCTTTTCATTCTTCATTAGTTTAAAAGGGAAGGCTGTTTCCTCTTCATTAGTTTAAAAGGCAAGGCTTTTAAGGATCTACAGTTAGTAAAATTAAAATCTAGCATTTCTCATAATTAATGAGAAAAGTATAAGAGAACATAGAATAATTTTCACAGGACCATTTATTAAGAAGTGCTTTTTCTTTACAAAAACAACAAACAATTTATTCTTTGAAATGGGACCGCTCCTGTCTTTCTAACGCATTTCTATTTTTAAAAGATTTAAGACATACATCAAATACAAATGGTTTCTCATTTCAATAGAGTGCATAGTGCTGATCAAGACCAACTTTCATCTTAAAACTTTTACCACATTCTTTACAAACATATGGCCTTAAGGAGGAATGAGCAGAATAATGTTTATGTAAATTAGTTTTCAATGTAAAAACCCTGAGACAAACACCACACACATGAGGTCGCTCATCAATGTGTATTAGACGTTTTTCCAAATAGCCTTTGGATGTGAAACCTTTATCTCACAGATCACAAATATGCATTGGTTTTCGATCTGAATGTGTCAAGTAATGCTCCTGGAGGTTTGTTTTCAGTGTAAAGGCCTTGCTGCAAAGGTAGCAAACATGAGGTCTTTGTCCCTCATGTATCAAATCATGCTTTTTCAGAAGGTTTTAGAAGTGGAATCTTTACCACATACATCACAAAGATTGGCTTTTTCCGAATAATGAGCGAGATTATGTTTCTCCACATTTATCTTGTAGCTGAATGACTTGTCACATGCATCGCCCGAATAAGGCTTTTCTTCATCATGGAACATGACATGTTTCAAAAGGTCTGCATTACTGGTAAAACATTTCTCATACTGGAAAGAATTTGATTCATTTTCAGTTGACATATCAGGAACAAATGTTTATTCCTTGTTGCTTGCTCCATGTACATGCATAAGCAGGTATTTAATGAAATCAGATCTTGTCATGAAATTTTAATATGAATATATTAAAATTTTAATATATTCATATTTACATATAAGAAATAATCTATATTTTAGATGTTTGCACAAGTGTAAAAGAATAGACAGATTCAATGACTATGACTGATCCTTTTCACATGCACGATTTATACAGTACAAATTTATTAAGTTAGTAATTTACTGTAAATTTATCAATTCTTATTTACTTCGAAATAACTGTTTTAAGTTAATTATTTAGTACAATGCTTGTGGCTAAAGACTTTATCTTGGGTTTTCACCATAAACAATGTACTGCAAGATAGTGCTTTTTTATATTCTCTCAAAAATGAAAAGTGAGAGATAGCAAGCAACCACTGATGAGAAAATTAAGACATTGGCTCATATGAAAAAAAAAAAAAAAAAGAGAAGGAGGGGGGGGGGGGGGGGGGGGGGATTTGATTATTGGTTGGATAATCATCATTAATCATTGGCTTTCTACATGTTTTAAAATACATAAAAAACATTATTTCGAATAAAATGTACAGAACTGATATGGAACAAAAACTTTCATATTATTTTTTGAATTTTATAATAAAATGATAGACAAAACAAATTAAAATAACTATTAATTTATTACTAAACTTGATTATTGAACAATATTTTAAACTAAATTAATGAATGTCATGCCAATAAAATAGATGCAATATGAAATGACATAAATCAAACAAATTGTTTAAAAAAATGTTTTAAAATCAAATCTAGATTGTTTACCAAAGTGTAACTCAATCATAGTTAGCATTTTTGAAGAAACTGATAAATATTTATTTAAAATAGAGACTTTTCATTCTTCATTGTTTAAAAGACAAGGCTTTTCTAAATCTACAGCTAGTAAAATTAAAATCTAACATTTCTCATAAATAATGAGAAAAGAATTACAGAATATAGAATAAATTTTACAGAACCATTTATTAAGAAATGCTATTTCTTTACAAAAACAAAAAATAATTTATTCTGTGAAATGGGACCGCTCATGTCTTTCTAATGCATTCCTATTTTTAAAAGATTTAGGGCACATATCGCATGCAAACGGCTTCTCATTTGAATGGACTGCATAATGCTGCTCAAGACCAACTTTCATCTTAAAACTTTTACCACATTCTTTACACACATATGGTCTTAAGGAGGAATGAGTAGAATAATGTTTATGTAAATTAGTTTTCAATGTAAAAGCCTTGAAACAGACACCACACACATGAGGTCGCTCATCAATGTGTATTAGACGATGTTTTTCCAAATAGCCTTTGGATGTGAAACCTTTATCGCACAGATCACAAATATGCATTGGTTTTCGATTTGAATGTGTCAAATAATGCTTCTGGAGGTTTGTTTTCAGTGTAAAGGCCTTGCTACAAATGTTGCAAACATGAGGTTTTTGTCCTTTATGTATCAAATCATGCTTTTGCAGATAGGCTTTAGATGTGAAATCTTTACCACATTCAACACAAAGATATCGTTTGGCTTTTCCTGGATCATGAGTGAGATAATGTTTCTTCAGATTTGACTTGTGGCTGAATGATTTGTCACATGCATCACACAAGTAAGGCTTTTTGCCTTCGTGTAACATGACATGTTTCAAAAGGTATGCTCTGCTGGTAAAACATTTCTGGCATTTGTCACATTTGAAAGGTTTTGATTCATTTTCAGTTGACTTATCAGGAACAATAGTTTCTCCCTTGTTCTTTGCTTCATGTTCGTGCGTAAGCAGGTGTTCGGTTAAATCAGATCTTGTTGTGAAAGCTTTATGACACAGATGACATAGGTGAGGTATAACTGTAAATCTTGTTACACCGTTTTCTAATTTAAGCAGTTTGGTAACCAACATCTTTTCTCCAAAACGAAAATCCAAATAATTCCTTACCTAAAATGATAACAAAATTATATCATGAATATTTCATTTCATAATAATGTTATAATCTGTATAATAGTAAATAATAAATTACTATAGGCATTCTTCATAACAAACACAAATTCAGGTAGTAACAACAAGAGTTGTGTTATATCATGTATGGTGTAATTATCTCTAACAATGCCAAACAACATTCATATTGTTCTTAGTTTTAATTGGCTGATAAAGTAATCTGAATTGACAAATAGACACTCTTTCATACAGCCGCCTAAAATGCATCAAAGCCGACAAAAATCTTATTATATTAATATGTTAATATACCCTCGAAATTTTTAAACAAGATTATTCCTCAGTAGTGAACTTCAGATATATTATAAGAGAGTTGTTACATTATCCTATTTAAAATTTATCAAAGCCCACTTATTTTCAATATTTGTGTTGAAGCAAGAAACCAATCGATATTATCTGTGCTAACGCTAGAGATATTGATTATTTAACAATCATAAATAAGAAAAGAAACAGGAATCAAAGTGTAAAGTACTGCAATTTTGACTTCTATTGGTCTGTTTTGATAAGTTGTGGACTTTAGAAAATGATATTCAATGCTTAGTCTTGTAGTGAACAAATGAATACTAATTTATATGTAGAGTTCAAAAACTGAAGCCTTAATAACTAACATGTATTTTCAAATGACACATGTATAAATACAAATAACAAAGCATCATACCATTTATAGTAGTAATATTTAGTAGTTGCATCAAGACTCATCATGTCTACATTCACAAAATATAGATGAATTGTGCCCAATAACGATTTCTCCAATTCTGACATTAATATCATATTATATATATATCTTCTTATAATATCCAAAAAACATATTAAGTGTATTATTATAAACTGAAAAAATTATTCATAGACCCAACAATTCAAAACAAAAATTATGAAAAAGATAAGAATCAAATGTCTTGTTGACCCATATTTCAATTAATAAGACTTTATTCCCAAAACCAGTGTCATCAAATTAGACAGTAGCAAACCAAAAATAAAAATAAGAAAAAGACATTATATCACTTCAAACAGATGTACATCTATATGTCTATTTTCTTATTACATCTCTACTAATAATAAGTGAAATATTATAACCTTCAGTGTTTCAACAAATTACTCTTTATAAGCAAAAATCCAGTTTTACATTTAGACCAAACATTTAATCGTCTCTACGGCCATGAAAAGTATACTTACTACCAAATTCTCAAGATTTTTTTCAAGTTCTCAAAGATTTTTCAATAAAATGGAAGTAGATGTTTTAGTTTATTTCACACAAAATAGAGCATTTTAATTTGTTATTTCTGTATTAATTAATCAAATTAATTAACAAATCAAAATAAATATATCTAATATGCAAAATAAGTACCTTTCCTTAAGTCTATCTTAATCCTAAAAATATTTTAACATACCAATACTAGAAAAATAGCTTTTTCACGAGTTAATCATTATGTAAGTAATATTATATATATACATGTGTGCTTTGAATAAAAATTTACTCTGTAAAGAAAACAGTCAACAAAGAATCATTGATCACTTTTGTTTTAAATGTTAAAGTATATGGGGAACTGAAATGCTTAAAAATTTCTTTAAAAAGTATCAGCATTAAATACACTAAGAAGAATAAATGAAATGGAAAATAAATCATGAAAGTCAAAATATCATTATGGTTTCAAACTGATAAGGTAAATTAATTTTACAGTATATATATACTTATGAAAGAGAATGAAACCATTACTACACAAATATTTCAATTCTAAAACAACAGTATTGACATGCTATAAAGCCAAGAAATTAAGAACTAAAAATAAGTACATAAAATTATAATTCAATGTACAGACACGATTATTTCCAATAGCTCTTTCTCCTAAATTTTTTTAGATAATATGAGTTTAAGAATAACATAATGTGGATTACCACTGATAGATACTCTAGAAATAATATCAGAGAAGTCATGTAATCTAACTTAACCCTCTGAGCCCTAATTAGCTTTGTTCCACAGGGGCTTTGGGACATTTAGGTGAATGGTATTTCATGAGGAGCACACTACATGTTTGATACGGGGTTCTGTTACCTCTGGCAGTGATTGATGAGCAGCTTTTTAAGTCATGCTATGAGTGTAAAGGAAAAGGACACGTCAGATAGTAACTAAAGGGATGAAAAACATTATTTATCAGTAAAGAGATTCTAAATTCAGTTATTTGATTTTTTTAACATTTTATTATGTTTACTATAAGTTTTTCAGTTTCTTTATGCATAAAATATTAAAATTTTTAATACACTTATAGATTTAAAAAAAATCTATTTATTTCCTCTTTGTTTTTTTACTTTCATTGTCTTTGATTTTTCCAATATTGCATCGAAATCTGTTTATCACATTTTTCTTTTCTAATACCTTATTTAATCACAAATAAATTTTTCTAAATTTATTGCTTTACGAGAAATCCCAAATAAGATATTAAATAAAAAATGTCAACAATTACTGTTCCTTTACTCAACTTTTCACAATTAGTACATTTTAGAAAAATATGGTGACTGTTAATTAAAATCAATTGCTATATAATATTTAGAAATAATGTAAAATTTGATGCATTCAGCTTCAATTTTGAAGAAACATCTGTGAAAAATAATTGGAAAATTGAGATATGTCTACATGTGCATGAAAAGTAGATAATCATATATTTATTACCTTATTTGTCAAAAACTTCCCAATTTTATACGAATACAGAAATTTTGCTGTTTGGAATAAAATTTATTGTTTTAATTATGAAATTAAATAGAAAATATTAATTTTAATTCAGAGACTAATTTGAATTGCTCAAAAAATTCTACAAGATCATGTAATAGAATTTTTTATGAGAATAAATAAAATGGTCATTTGAGCAATTCTTAGGAACAATTTTTTTTCTTTCTGCTCAAAATCGCCAGAGCCTCCCCCTCCCCATTTTGTACTTTAACTGGTAAGAGAAAGATTTTTTTTTCTTTTTTTGTAGAAGAAGAAGCAAAAGAAGATAGAATTGTTTTAAGATACTCTTCATGGTCATCTTACTGAATTAGTTTTTCAGAGAATTAAATATACAATGCAGGAAGGAAGAGATTTTTACAAACTGCATTCTACATTATTGCTGATATTTGGAAATCAGAGATGTTTTCAGAAAGCAAATAAAAGCATGCTCAGTTTAATAATTAAAAACAAGCTTGCATGTTCAGGATTTTTGTTGCTAAAATAATTTTTCATTCTTTGAAGATCCCATGATAATTTTCATATGCTTCATATAAAGGTTAAAAAAAAACCACACTAATCCTTAAAAACAAATTTAAAATACTAACCTTATTTTTATCAAATGTTTTTATGATTGATAAGTAAGAAAATACAATTTAGAAAAAAAAAAGTCTAAAAGAGATTCAAAGATATTAATCTTTTATGTTTAAATAGTTTACTTTTATTTTATTTCCAGAATTTACTCTTAATTCTATAGCAATGATAAAATACAAATAAAAAGAATGTATCTACACATGCATGAACGTAAATTCAGCAAACCCTTCCCTCAAACCACAACAGATTAAAAACTGACCATGCATTTCTATTACATTTAAATAGGTGTTCCCCTCCTGCAGTTTCTCCGAGATGATTCCATTGTGTTTTCGCCCATGTAAAACAGCTCAGGATTTTGAGCCAGAGGAATTCTCACACTTGCCAGGTTCATAGAGTTAAGGGTAGGCTTGAGGGGGCTGAGGTATAAATACACAAAGTCTTGCACTGCAGACTGATTTTTTAAAAAAGAAATGCTCTCAACTTTTTTTTTGTTTGAATAATGGTTGTACAGATATTCAAATATTAACATGCAATATGAACATACTTCACTTTGAAAAATCTAAAAGTTGGGTGCTTTGAGTCTTATACATAGCTAATACCAACTATATAGTAAGGAAAATAAAAACTGCAATTGTGCTTATGTCATAATGACAGATCATGCATGTAAAATATGGTGTGAAAATAAATAAAATATTCATACTTAAAAGAAAGAATATTTAATGTAATTTAATAATGAACATAATTTAATTATATATTTCTATACTGCTTGATGCTTTTGTAAAAGATTGCTAAAATTTGGTTCAATCATGAAATAATATTTGGATCATTGTCAAGAACCAACATTATTTTCCAATTTACCTCATAAAATACTAAGTAAGGCGATTTCAGAAAGAAAAAATAAAATCTAGTTCAGATATCTATAAGCTACAATTTTACTAAATTGTACTCTTGACATGAATAACGAAGAAGAATTAATTGTTATTTCAAAATATGATACTGAAGATGATTCCAAAAGTAATAAGAGAGGACAATTATGAAACAAATTTGTTCTTAGAGAAAATTTAAAACATATTAGGAAAGAAAGAACAAAAAATCAGACTTGGGGAGGAGGTCCATAACAATGAAGTTAATATAAGAAGTTTCTATAACACTGTGCAAATACTAGTGATAAAAATATATCTATATAATAATAAAAAAATTAAAAATCCACAGTACAGTATAAGCTCTGAATAGGACAAAAGTTAGATCCAGATTTTGGAGGCAGTCTGATTTTTGTAAATTCAATTTTTGGGACTAAATAAAGAATATAAAATATTTCTGTAAATTCTTTGATGCCTAAGATAAATTAAAAGAGCACATCAAACACCTTATTCTAAAGCCACTGTATAGAAAATAAAGTGGGGACGTTTTCTTGGAAAGTGTGAAATTTATGAGATATCAATTGCTATAATTGTTCAGATATCTTTAAGAGAATATCAAAGACAAGAGAACAAAATCTGAAATCCAGCAAATCAAAAATAAATGAATGTCAGCCATTAAATATGATATATAAAATGAAATAAATACTGTGTCCAAGATATTATAGATTTCCAATATGAATAGTGATATAGCAAATTCACATTTTAAATGTCTTTCATATTTTAAAAAAAATATTATACATTAGAATTCTATCTTCTGCTACAGCAAAATTATCAAAAGATTGGAAAGTAATACCTGGGTTTAAAAATTGTAAAGGGGGGGGGGGGACCGTGAGAAAGATCAAAGTAATTTTTTAAAGAAAAATTATCTTGACAATTTCATGCAGCAAATAAAATTTAACAATTTAAATTTTCTTTTGTCAGATGATAATGACATTATCTATGAGTTAAAGTTTACCAATTAATATGCAGTAAACTTCCGGTTATCTGTGGAAATGGGTATGCGGCAATCACGAAAATTAGAAAAATAAAAGAAAAAGCACAAATCTCCTCAAATCAAAAATTCTTTAGAGCAATTCCTAATTATAGATAGGGACTTACATGTGCAATCTTAACTTCAAAAATGTAGATTTCAGTTCTTACTAATTTCTTGGCACACAAAAAAGGGGGATAGTTAAAACACCTCTTCTTCATATTTTTGATTGAAGATTTTTATAAAATTCATTTTGGGATAAACAATTCTGAATAGCTGGGAGTTTATTGCATATATATATTTTAGTGATTTATCAGTATTAAAAAGCACAAAATACTGGTGTTAAATATCTTTATTAGAAAAACAATTATATTTCATTCATCTTTAGCAAATGATTAAATCCTTAATGTGTAAATGAAAAAGTGAAATAATGCCAAAAAAGTTTTTAATTTCATATGTAAACATACTTACTATATTCGAACAAGATTAAATATTATTGCTAAATATCTATATACACAATGTAAAATATTGGAATTTCTAATCAATTTTAGCAATATTAAAATATATTATATGTTATTTTCTTTTTTAGTTGAGATCTCAATTTATATATTGCTTATCACAAAATATTTAGTGTGTTACACTATTGAAAACAAACTGAGGAAAAAATACCCCCCCCCCAAAAAAAAAAGAATCAAAATCATTCTACCAGCCATTTTATAGATTACACATTTACTTTACATTAATATATATATATAAAGATATATTGCATGTGCAATAAAGTACAATTTATGCATCCTTCAAGGGATTGATGTCAAATGACATTTTGATGAAAAGACGAAAAATCGGAAGTGTTTATTAAACACTTCGATTTTTAGAAATTTAATATTACTAATGCAAATTCATTTGAAAATAATATATTTTTTAAAAATACATAATTTAGTTCTTTATCCTTGGAAAGCAGCTTGAATTTATCTGACAGACTGTTCAGCATGTTACAAATGCATACGCCATCCTGTTGTGGTTCCATCCTCGTCTGGTAACGATTCTAAAATTTAAGTAGGTTTGACGCAAACAACAGTATAAATTTCATTATTAATCTTCTAATCTGGCTCTGTTTTGATTCCAAAAAGGTTTCGTTGGAGTTATTTTTTGTATCAACATATTAATCATTCACTTGATTCAAACATAAAAATTAATTTCTCAGATCATTATACTGCAATTTGTTTAATTTCTAATTTCATATTAATATGTTAATGACTTAAAGTTGTTTAAAATAAAATTTCATGACATTTTTAAAATCTTTTATATTTCTGCATTTGAAATAATGCTTTTTTTAAAAACAATTCTTTAATTTAATAAATAACCTTATATTTAGCTTTTTTTTATATTTTAGTTATGCATGTGGATCTGAAAATACATATTATAAAGAAGCACTCTCCCCCAACGTGACCCCCCCCCCGAATTGTTAGAGAGTAAAATCTTTCATAAGAGTAGAGCTAGAATACTAAAATATCAGAATTCAGAAATGTGTGTAGGCACGCTAAAAATATCTGAAATATTTTTTTAAAAATTACAAAAGTTAATGGGCAACACTGATTTTTCAAAGGACCCTTGCTTTATTTATTTTTTATTTACATCTCCATCTCATGAGCTTTAACAATAATTATAATATCCCAGCTGGTTATATATTCTAATTTTCAGATTAGACAATTTTAATTTAATTATTGCTCCTTCAAAAATTTTTTTCACCAATTAGTGATGTCTCATCTTTTAAATGGGTTAAATGATCAATTTCCTTTGCCATATAAATTTGTAGCTGTTAATTTCTTAGGGCAGGATCAGATTAAAAAAAAAAAAAAGCTGAATTTTGAACTGATTAAAAAAAAAAAGGAAATGCCTCAATATTTAAATAATTTGATAAAAAAATTTATAATTTGAAAAATCATGCTCATATTGAGGAAAAATCTGAATTGTTAAGGAATTATTTTTCTGAAATTACAGAGAAGGAGCTGAGGAATCATTTTTCTGAAATTACAGAGAATGAAAACAAAGAAAAATTCTTGTTTTACTACTAACAAGCTAAGATTTGTTTAATATACAATAACTAAAAAGATGTCTTTTTTGAAGAGTTTTGAATAAAATAGAATTAAACATAAGTTAAAAACTTCTCTGCAAATTTTGAAATGAAAATTGATAAACATACATAAAAATGGCCGTTGGATCGAATTATTAAAAATTCTCGGTTTCCATATCAGAAAAATTTTGAGAACCCAGCTAATCAGTTTGTTAAATGAAACAAGCCTGTCCCCTCAAGTTATTCCCATCAACACCAATTTTAAGACACAATAATAAATAATAAAATTACAGGCACATTTTTTTTTTTTTTTTTAACTAACTGTACCTTTTTACTGCCACTGGTTACACCATCAACTTTTCCAAAAAAGCTCAAAATGTAGTAATTGAAATCTTGAGGACACAAGATCATTGTGAACTACCATTTAAATTAACAAGAGGAATTTGTGAGACTGAGTTTTTGTCATAAATAGTATTTTTTCTGATAATTAAGCGATTTTCACAATAATGACTCAGTGTGATTAACTTGTTATGGGAATGTTGTCCAAGCTCCCATATCTAAATTTAAAAACTCTGCAAAATAGGAAAAATGGTGACATATATTCAGTCAGAAATATATTATAAAATATTATATATTACACTACCAAATGTACCTTATATTAATAGGAATAAATATATTATCATGAGAGTTTTTTAGTTTTTTTTTCTGTGATGACATTTAAAGATGAGATTAATATCTAATAACATAGAATATACTTAATAGTTTACTGTTCTTCACAGAATATGTGTGATATAAAACAGTTATGATAAACATCAACATAAATCATAATTGCCAATGATATATATAAACTTGGTTAGTGTACCAAATCATTTCTTTATCATAACATATTATATTGTTTATCTATTTTACTTTTAAAAAATCCATCTATAACTGCAAATGAAGTTACACTCCCAAAAGTATAATAAAGTTCACTCAGATTTGTTTTCTTGAATTACATTTAATATTGTTAAATAGTTGTGAACACTGAAATTTGAATACCATTCAACACTAAACTATAGATTATTCAACATTAATTTATTCCAACAAAAACAAAATTTTATATCTTATTTATTTCTATTTAATAGTTACAAAATAAAAGAGTTTTTTCATCAGTTTTATGATACTTAACTGGATTATTACCAGTGACATCTTAAGTTTTATAAAGATTTCATAAATACAGAACAATAGAAAGAGGAAAGAATGATAAAAAGCACAGGCATGCACACACACACGAAAAAACTCTATATCCTTAATATTTAAACAAGTCTTGAAAAACAATACAACAGAAAAATTCCAATTAATAAAAATTAAGACTAAAAGATCTATTTAGCATTTTTTTCTATACTTTTTAGTAAGTATTCCATCATCCAATCAAATAGATACATTCAATCTAATGGAGTTTATGGATTAGAGCCATAAATGAAATATTATCTTATATGATAATGTGCAGCTATGTTTGAAATATTAACAACATGAAGCACATTTTTATAGGAAACGAGTAATAAGTATTAAACACAGTACTTCTTGAAACTGAAATATTAAATAACATGATAAACGATAAACTATATATTTATAGGAAAAGAGGAAGAACTGGAAGAAAGACTGCAGAAACTAAAGAGAAAACCTGTTCAGTAGCAAGTTCATTTTTTCTTTAATTTCACCCCCTCCTCCTTTAAAAAAAAAGAAGAGTTCAGACAGTTAAGCATATACTCAACCATTAATTCTATAGTTAAATACTTAGATTCCTTAAACATTAATGTTTATTATGCGACTAGCGTCTCAAGAATATATTCAATTTTTTCATTAAAATTCCTTCCAGAAAAGTTTAAAATAATATGGAACTAAAAAAATAAATATTAAAAACCTTCTAAAATGCTTTTATCGGGAATTTAAAGATGAATATGTTTCTTTTTAATATAAAATTTACAGATAAAATAAGCCTTACACATGTGCAACATCAGAAAATCCTTTAACAAAACTGAAATCGTAATCAAACTTATAGAATATCTTAATTTTTATACAAAAATGACAGGGATTTATAATTATTACTTTTTTTTTTTGCTATTTTCCTTGTGGTTTTATAACCTTTTCCAATGAATTTCTGTACATCATGTTTGTATGATTTTTATTTTGGCCAAGAGATTTCTGATAATTATTTTTCCTTTTAAATATCCCATTAAAAAATTTTCATTTATATTTATCATTTTCAAGATTTTAAAATTTATTTTTTTATGAAACCATTATTGCTTAAAAAAAGGCAGAAAACTCTTAAAACTTATTCAAGATATGTAATTAGAAATATCGGCCCTGCAAGTCAGTGGGAAAAACACTAAATTAAATCAGTCGGGTTTTGCTATTTTTGTATACATATTCTAAGCAGTTTTTTGAAATTCCATCTTCAAAATCATAATATATTAAGATTCTAGGCATCTAGGAATAAATGCTTCAGCTTGTATATAATTTATTTATTTTTCTATGAGAATATTCGAATTCAAAATATTCAAATTCACAAATTTTTAAAAAATTATTATCATTTAAGGATTTTATTTACATAAATTAAATTTTTAGCCATAAATACAGATGTAAAAACAACATCATAAAAGGATAAGATTCTAAGAGAAATTCTCTCAAACTGAAACTTTTAACATAATTATTGTTAATCGATGCTTTCAATGAATATCATCTAATTTCTTTTATCTCATAATTTCTTTACATTATTACTTGACTTTTGCGAAACAAATATTGTTTCTTATTATAATACTAAAATGGTGATTCAAATCTTTTGCTGTTCTTCCTTTTAATTTTTACTATACTTCAATGCTCACAATTAAAAATACTGTGAAACCGAACAATTAATATTTCTTAAATGAAACTCTGTGCATCTACTAAGTTAATATCAATTTATACTAATATCTGTAAAATTATCAAAATATTCTAAGCTGTAGTTAATAATGTTATAATTGAATAAAAGAATTCAATAGCTGTACAGAATTTCAGAATTCTAAAACATAGTGAAGGAGTGAAAAATCAATTACAAAATTTTACCTTTACAAAAATGAAAAATTATAAATAAATTTGCTTGGTGTTGTTATATTTAATGCATTAATTATATACAATGTTACACGATATATATTATTTACAATCAAGTTTTCTCCGTAAAATAAATTTTTGGATATTCCGTGGAAAATTTTTACATTTCAGAATTTATTTAAGTGTTTTAAAATTTCCCCTTTTATTATTTTCAGAAACTCCAAAACCAAGACTTACACAAAAAGGTAGAAACATGCACATTTCTGAAAATTTTCTTTAATCTTTTAAATGATTTTTGAAATAATAACTTAATAAAGCTTAGACATCTTAATTGATTAGATAAAAAAATAAATTGCAAAATTTATTACTGATAGCAATGTATAGTTTTGGCTTTAATAATTAGTTCCCATATTTTTGGTTGCTACAATAGAAATTTGGGAGAGTATTAGTATCGGAATGAAAATATTCCTTATTATCTGAAAATTTATCTTAGAGATAAAACATTAAAGGACATTCAATCATAAGTTCAATATGGTTAAGACTCAACTGAGCAGAAAATTGTATTGGAAATTTGAATTATGTGAAAGTAGGAACATCAGAGAACTAAATTCTATAACAGTTTTCATTTTCTTCTTAGAAGTATTATTCGGAATATCAGTTCACTTTTCCCCCATTCAGAAAGAAATATTTTATATATTTAGAAAATAATTTAATTTAAAATTAAATATAAGCTAAGAGCTGAAATTTTGTCAAATCATGAAATATATTAAATTAAAGTTTTAAATTAAGTTTTTATTAAGTTTTATTAAAGTTAAGTATTAAGTTTTATTAAAGTTTTAAATTAAGTTCAAATAAAATTAAGTTTTTATTACCATGAGCTATGAAAGTAAGCTCCATACTGCAATTTACATATTTGTAATTTCTAAACAAATATTGCATATAAATTCAATTATTTTAATTGAATTATGGATTCAATTAATTTAATTCAAAAATGGCTTAAGTATAAAATTTGTATTTTTATGTACGCGAATGCACATTTTTATTATGAAAAATAATTTTCTTGACATTGACAGAAAATAGAACATATATTGGATTATCTAAAAGGGAGAAGAATTTTTCAACTTTCAAAAGTTCTTAGTCAAACACACTGATAAAAAAAACTGAGCTTGACTTCTTTTATTTTTGGTCATTCTTCTTGTTTTTAAGCATTTTGCTCTTTGGATTTGTTTCAGGCTTCAGACATCCAAGTTTATTAAATAATATATTTAAACTGATTATAATTTCTGTATTCATAAATGCAGCTAAAACTTCAACGAATTTTTTTACAGAATAAGAGAAGAAAGAATTCCCTGTAATCTATATCACCTACAGCTATAAAATGATTAGTATGTCTTTTTTTTAAAATTGTTATTATACACCTCACTATTATTCATTAGTCTCTTTGGATTTTTTTCTGATATCAGAAACCCAAATATATGGAAGTTAACTTTTTAAACTTATTATATTTTTGCATTCATGAAATGAGCTAAAATTTCTATCATTTTCTTTATGAATAGCAGTAAAATATTCAATGATCGAAGAAAATAATCAAAAATCGTAACAAATAGTCCATATGTATTTATTAAAATTATAAAATAATTACTGACAAAGGTACTATAAAAATACTGAATTGCTCAACACACAACAATCCTTAAAACAAATTTATTGTTAGTTTATCGCTTATTTCATATTTGTACGTTTTGGTTATTCAAAGCAAGTGGTGCTTTATTTGATATAATGATAAATTAAATAAAAGTGAAACTGGTTATAATTATGCCATTTATGTAAAAAAAAAAAAAAAAATGCTTATTAACATTTTTTTTGTTGTTCATTTCATAAACATACCATTATTTCAGAGGATAAATTAGTCAGAATAAACAATTTCAGACAAATGCGAGATTAATATAAGGTATCATAAAATTTGTTCAACAGATTACTTTTCTTCAAGGATATCCGTGTTAAAAAACTGTTATGATTATTCAACATTATACATATTTGCGATTGATATTCATAAGTTTGATTAGTGTGCCCAATAAAATAATTTTAATATTATAACATATTATTGTTTACTAGTTTTATTTTTAAAAACTCATCTGTAACTTTAAATGTAGTTATGCTCCCCAAAGCATAATAATGTTTCACTCAGAATTACTTTCCTGAATCACATTTATTATTTTTAATGGATTTTTGCAACTGAAATTTACATACCATACTTAACCAAACTATATAGTATTCAATATTAATTTTTTTCCAAATAAATGGCAATTTTTAATAATTAATAAAAGCATTTTTTGGACAGTTTTATTATGCTTCATTGGATTATTATCAATGGCAAGATGAAAAAAAAATATTAATATTTATTAAATATAGAACAAGAAAAAGAGCAATGGATAAAAAGCACAGGCAAAACAGTATGCCCATCCTTACTTTTTAAATCTCTGGTAGAAAAAACACACACACAAAAACTGCAAAAATCTTCTGATTAATAAAAATTAACAATTAAACATGAATGCCATTTTTTCTCAATATAATATTATTGAATTTTGTAGACAAATTTTGCATTTTTTAAAATAATTATCAGGAAGCATTCCATCATTCAATTTTGAAGGTATTTATTTATTAGAGTAATATATTAAACATTATATACATGAAAATGTGCAGCTATGTCTGAATTATTAAATAATTTCATAAAATACATTTTATAGGAAACAAGCAAGAAGCACAGGAAGAAAGATTGCAGAAACAAAAGCAAAACCACGTTTAGTCCCACTTCTAGTACTATTTTGTTTCATTTTTTTATTTTAACACAAAAAAAAAAACATGTTTCAAGAAATACATCTAATTTAACATTACTTCGATTTTTTTTAATGTATTGTGCTCAGCAATATTTAAGAGTATAATAAAGAGGAGTATACTAAGAATCACAATAAAACTGATATTTAATGCCATTAAGAATTTATTAACAACTAGACATCTTTAATAAAAAAAAAAATTAAATAATTCTGGAAATGATTTATATTTATGAATGGACACAAAACATATGTGTCCATTAACCTGTATAACTTAACAACCCTAAAAATAATTTGACCCTTGCTATAATTTTTCTTCTTTGCCATTCTTTTGGAATATGGAAACTACTTCAAAGTGTAATGAGTTTAAGTATAACCATATTATTTATGTTTGATATAATTAACATTTTACATAAATACAAAAGAATGAATTTCAACTCCAAATTAAAGCTCTCAATAATTCATCAAATTTTTTACTCAATACTTAAAAGACTGTTCATTTTAAGATTTCTTTTGAAAATTTACACATCAGTACAAAAAAATACATTAAAATTGAAATGTTTCTAAAATTTTATAAATGCAGATTTAAATTCATTGTCTAATAAGTGTAACTTACGATTTCATTTATAGTCTAAATGCTGCTACAGCTGAAATTCGGTAGTCCATGATATATTTGATATGTAGAAAATATTTTTGTTGATCTACTCTTATTTAAAACGTTTTGTAATTTTAGAATTTTTTAAATTGTACTTGCACCATCCACAATCTTACTATTTTCTAGCATATACTTTTTTAATTCGAGATTCTGATCCGAAATTTTAACAAAGAAAGAAACGCGATAAAAAGCAAACCCATTTTTTTTTTTTGCTCGAACAGTGAAAGTAACAGTTAGCATTAAAGCACGAGTGTATATTCCTAAAGTACCAATAAACTCTTTTCATCTCTAAAACAAAATATTTGTATTTTTAAATTTATTCTTCATAAATTTAATGCTTTAAAAAGATTTCTTTTGCAGAAAAACGGGATTGCCATTTTAATTATGAATTCCCAATTAAATCAAATTTTTTTTTCAATAATTAATTTGTGGAACTAATATTACGTTTAAAATAAAATTAAATTTCATTGAATGCATAACTAATAAAACCCGCCGATCATAATTCAAATTAATGGTCACAAATAGGACAAGTAGAATGCGACAAATTTTTTTATAAAATATTTTTACTATTTTTATTTTTAAATATTTGTACAAAATTACTGTTATTTTAATCACATTTTGAATTAAAAAACTGTAGCACAAGTTCGGTTCACACGAGTCCAGCTGTTGTCTCTTAGCTGTTGTTCCTGTATTTCGGGAGGACGAATATTTTACGAGCGATTATTACGTAACGAATATCACAGAGTCACAAATACCAGTGATCAATACTTTTCAAACAGGGGTGTGATTCAAATCCTTGATACGATCTTACTGGTGATATTTCGATTACATGTTTTGGACCACGATAGAAAGTAACAATCGATACGATATTACTGAAATTTACCAGAGCGGTGACTTCACTGGAAAGTAACAATCGATACGATCTGTCCAATGGAAGCTATCGAACAAAACAGAAAAGGAGAAATATGTGAATTGATTGAAAAGTGAACGGACCGGTTATTGAAATTATAGTATGATTTAATTGCATATCACTGAAATTTATCGGAGCGGTGACTTCACTGGAAAGTGTGAAGTGGCCGCTCCACTTCATGAGAGTAACGTTGACTTTCCGATATTTGCATTTGATGATGAACTATTCCATACAAATCCTTTTTAATTGCTTGTGACTTGACTTTAGATATATTTCGTTTACTGCTGGCGCCATCTATTTATAAAATATAGAACTAAAGTAAACTATTTAAAGAAATGATATATATATTTAATTCAAATTTGTCCGAAAATGGTTTACTCCAATAAAGAAATTAAATAAATAGTTTTGAAATAAAAATCAAAATTAAGAAGTAAGCTGAAATAGATAAATTAATTCAATTACTCGTTTCTTAAATTAGTAAATTAAGTATTAATTACAATTAATAAATTATATATTTAATATTAAGTAATAATATGATTGAAATAACATATATTTGGTACAAATATTTAAAAATAACAATAGCAAAATTATTTGTTATTCGAAAAATCGTGGATTATGCATCTCTAGTATAAATGACTTTTTGATATTGCTTACATAATAACCGCTTGTAAAATATTTGTTATTGCTATTTAATTTGGGATTTTAATAGATAACAGGAAGCGGATCAGATTTATGGTGTTTCACTGATTTAATGAGAACCAACATAAGAATAAAATGAATTTAAATAATTTTAATTTTACTTGGAAAGAAGCACAAAAGAAATGTAATTTTTGAAATAAGGGGCAATTCCTCATAAAGAGAGATTTTTTGCAGAAGAGAATATTTTTCCTATCGAAATGCAAAATGTAAAGATTTAAAATTACTGAAAGGAAAAGATCTCTGTCATGTGCTATAAAGAAAGTACTCATTAGATGAATAATAAGATAGGTTAGTTGAGAGAAAAGTTAATGGACAATTGATAATATCATCGTGATCATTTTCTCGTATTCACTGGAATTCAAAAAAATGATCACGGTTCTCACAATATGGTTCATATTGAGTTTGATGAAAATAATTTTGAAAAATTTGAAAGATCTCTGAAATTTGCAACACAATTGTATAGTCGACAGAACTTTATCCATCAGCTGTTCATCAAAAATCAAAGTGAAATGACGTCACACATATTTTCTGATTTATTCAAGAACACTTTAACACATTTTATACAGATAATTACGACTTCTTTTTCATATTTGAAAAATTGAATGAACTTTTTTTGTCAGTCAAATTTTAGTATGGGGTAATTTTTGTTTTTGCAATATTTTCCAGCTTGTGGCTGCGACGGACTCCCTTGCATTGTTTTTATATCTTGATTTGCTGCTCCGGTATATTATATTGATTAGAACTATATATGGTGGCAGTGCTTTAAGTTTCTGAAGCTTTAGTGACAAAACAGTAAATAGTATAAATATTGTAGCAGCAATCAAGTGTATGCTAACTGCTTTTATATAAAATGTGTGAAATTTCATAAAATGGTATGTATAATCAAATGCTTAATTGTATTATGAAAAAAATGAAGTTTTCATTTTATCAAATGTGTTTAAATGCGAAATTATTTTGCCCGCTTTACTATTTGAAAGACTGAAATATTTGCTAATAAATTAACATGCTCTCAATTGATATGAATCATAATTGGATACGTTATAGATTTGCTTCGACGCAATCATAAACTTTTTAATAAATATGACTATTTCGTCCGTTGGTTCCATGTTTACTGTTTAATATTAGAGTGTGTCGAACGCACTCTGGAAAACTATTGCTTCAATTAATATAATCCGAATATATTTTATTATAATGTTTATAATAAGTTAAGAAACAATTCTGTACAATTATTTGTTTGGTGATTTTGAAATTTATTTTAATTAGACAAAATATCAAAAGTGAAACGTAATTTGTGAATTTTAATTGCAGTAGAAGGAGATGAGTACATATTTATGTTTTCTTCGTTGATAAAGATAATTAAATTAAATTTTTATTATAACTGTTATGTAAATGAACCATTTAATTTTGACATTATGAATAAAAATATTACGATGTACGCTTTTCAAAAATCCTTTATTTGTATTTGACTTTTGAAAACGTATATAGTTTTCAGGTAAAATGAATATATTAACAATGCAAATTGCTTACAGTAATGGTGGAATAATTATTAAGATTTACATGTTAAATACGTTTTAAGTGTACATTAAAACTAAAATATTATTGTAAACTTTCTTCAGGTTTGGTATGCAGTTTTAATTCAATTATTTTATTCTAACTTTAATGATAGAAAATTTATGATTGGTCAAGATTTTGAGTAACTTTTTATGATATTAAGCATAGAACAGTAAAACAAATTTAGTTATAACATTGTTGTGTTAGGACATAGAAAGAGATTTCATAACAAAAAAAATTAAAAAAGGATATTTTTAGAATTATCATAAAGTTTTTATATGTAAGTATAATAATAATAAAAGAAAATGCTTTGTTATTGATTCACATTATATCAATGCTTTTTCTCAATTTTTAGATGGAGTAAATTTTGTCTTGTCTTTTAAAGTTGGAATCAGAATAATAAAATACAATAAATTGCAATAATTAAAAGGGAATTTAATGAAAAATATTTACATTTTTTGAGTCAAAATTTTCTTATTAGTTTTACTTGTAAGTTTTGAGAAATCTGAAATAATATTACACTGTGAATTTTTTTTATGTGATCAGCTATTTAAATTATATTAATAAACTTTAGATTTGAAAGAAGACTTTTGAGATTGATTATCCATGGTATTTCATAAAATTTTAGTTTGTTAGTAATGAATTTTAAAGTTTTAATGACAAAAATCTTTTTATGAATCTTTATATTGAGTGATTAACAAGTTTTTTCTGAGGAAGTTTCGCAATTTATTTGATCATAGTGAACTTGTTGAACTTATAGAAGTAGTAAAAGAAAGCAAAATGAAATTTTGACCTATTAACTTTAATAAGAAGGTTTAAAATACACTGATTTATTGAGGTTCGGAAATTTATAATAATTTAAATATATTCACCTTCTCAAATGCTACATCTTAAAATATCTTTCTTCTGTCTGACATTTATTATCCATCATTGCAAGTAAAATCTGTTGCATTTTCTATCTTCCCAGAAAATTTTGTTGCTCTTTGGTTAAAAGAAAAATTGCTTTCTCTACTATTATTATCTAACTTCTCTAGAATGTTATCACTAAAGTATACATATTGGGTCATTCATTTAGAGATTAAACATTAACACAATAGAGATTAAACACTATTTCCCTCTCTGTTAGTCATTCTTGCTGACATTTAAATTTTGAAGCCCAATGTTCTGCATTAAAAAGTTTAATGTAAACTAATTTTCTTAACACATGTTATTAGATTTTTAAAATATGTCATTTATGATAAAATCCAGTTTTCATTTTGTCTTACTTTTTTTTCTTCTTCTTAAAAGTCATTTTTTTCCCCCTCCTTATTTTAGGGAGCAAATGCTTCTCAGTTGGAAAAAGAAATTGGACATGATGCTTTCCCATCTAATGAGCATTATTTTGGATTGGTGAATGTAAGTAGCGAAAACTTTTTTGCCTGTTAATTGCTGTACATTCTTTTATAAAAGCTGATTTATACTATATTGTGATTAATTATCCTAAACAGAATATTTGGTGCTTGAGGTCCTTGAGAACTCTTATGTTAATGTAATACTATATTATATTTTTAACTTCACGAAATAAAAATTAAGTCATTTGTAGATTAATTTGACTAAAAAAATTTTTAGAAGTCTAAAATATATCTGTAACCTGTTCAAAGTAACAGCACATTTTTATAATAGAATTCTATCAATTTATATGACAAAAATTTGACCATAAAAGGATTAAAAAAATGGGTCTTTTGAAATAAAAGCTATAGCGTACTTTTTCTTCTTTTTCTAAGAGAATAGCTTTATTTGTGTAATGTTGAAAAATGTTAATCAAATGCAGTTATTCATTTTTTTTTTAGATTCTATAATTATTGTATATCAATTATGCTAGAAAAAGAATTAGATCTTTCTTTAATATTGTCTTGAAAATTTTAAATTTGTATGAAAAAGGAATCTATGCATTGTAGTTGATTCTGAAATATTTTACATTTGATATATATCTAGCACCAATTTATTCTTGTCTGTATGCCTTGTCTAGTTATATGAATGGTATATTTTATTAAATGCTTTATCCTATTCTATTTTATGTCTGTGTGATATGCCGATACTTCTGAAAGTTTCCCCTCTTCAAAATTTTTGGATTGGACATAGATTTAACACATTTATTTTTATATATTTGTTATTATTCATTTTATTTTGTAATATTTATTATTGAACAAAAAGAAGCAATTCTCTTTTAAATATAAACTTCCATAAAAATTCCAACTTGTAAATCATGTGCAATATGATTTTCAAATATTTGCATTTTATATATTATATTGAGCATACTTTGTATTTAAATTTGATTTGTAAATTTAATTTCCTTGTGAGTAAAAACTTAGTTTATACTGTTAGACAAACTTTAATTTCTTAAATAAAGTTTCCTGTTATGACTTTTAATCAACATGCCTTTGAGATTTAAAGGATGGATATGTATTGTTTGTTTTTAATTTTGAACTTTTTAAAAATAATTACTAAGTTATTAGTTAGTTTCTTCTCTGTTTGACTCATGTCATGTTTGCTTCATAATATTGGATTATTTTAATGAGTGCCATAGTTGCAAATTTTGCTACTCGGGGTATTCTTGCAAATTCACACTTGCACTGGGCACATAAATTTCAAAATATTAAATATTAACGAAAAAATTATTTTTATAATGTGAAAAAATATAAAGCAGAATATTGCAGTTTTATTTTGCTTCTTTTATAAGCAAAATTGCTAATATCATTAAAATCCATATAAGGAATTTATTATCAGTATATATTAAGTTTCATTATTATAAATTGCTCATTAATGATCTCAGATAATTTTTAATATGTTTCAATTTTGAAAAACTTCTATTGCAACTCTTGCAATATTTATTAAATGCTTAAAATTTCAGCGATGTTAAAAACACAGGTTTCTAGCCCATACTTTTGAATAAGTTCAAAGAGACCCTTCCATGTTTCTGTTTGATTATTTCTAGTGACAACAGAAATAAAATTTTGAAATCTTTACTTAATTGGGTTTTTAATGCTATTTTTATATTGCTTCCTCCTTTATGTCTATTGATAGATTACATAACTGTGTATCTGATACAATCTTTCACTTGTCCTCAGTTTATTAACAAAAGGGAAGAAATGCATTGTTATTTTTTTTATATGCACAGTTGTTAAGATGGTGCCACTCTTCTTAGTTTGTAGATGCAAGGGAACTGCTTATTTTTGTAGTATAGGATCAGTGGTGTGCCTACATAAAATGGTGCCCAGAGCAAATATCAAAGCAGTACTTCTTCCCCCTTTTTAAACTGCAGTTTTCATATTCTCTATTTATCTAGTTCTTTTTATTTTAATATTACGCTCAAGATTTAACAAGAGTAAGCTTTCACAGGAGTCTTTGAAATGCATTGTTAGTAAGAAAATATTCTGTAACAATTCGGAAACATTTTTTCACCAAATTAAGTTTAAGAAAATAATACAGCAATCAATGCTGTCACTGAATATATTAAAAACATGAATAGAATACTGGTTAAAAACTTTGCTTTTATGCTGAATAATAAAGAAATTAAAAGGTGGACTTAAATTATTTTTTTAAAAATTCAGGAATATTGCTTTGAAATTAAATGAGGACAATGCGATTTAAATTCTGCATTAAAAAAATGAAACTAGTAATTCAATCTAAACTTTAAATAAAACTATTTTTTTAACAAATTCTGCTCAGAAATTCAGTGAAATAATTTAGAAAAATTGTTTAGTTAATTATTCAATGCTAAATACTGCACAGCCATTATTATTGACTATATGAACTTCTCAAACTGAACCAATTAGTAAAAGAGAGCTGAACGAATAATTCATTTTACGAACGAATAATTCATTTTAAAGTATTATGGAGTCCCTTTCAGGTTATGAATCAAAAGACTGTCAAGGTTTCTTTTGTCGTTCTGCTGTAAGGCTAATTTGCAATAAAATATGTTCATTCCCACCTTAAAAAAAACAAAAAACAAATATGAAATTAATAATTTGTTGCATCATCCATACCATCTTTCCTCACATTAAAGTTCTTAAAATCTATTTCAAAATATTAATCTATTTTGCTAATTGATAAGTTTTTGGTGAAAAGAAATACAATTATTTAAGATTATTTATATTAAGCCAGATTTTGCATTAATCATTTTTATCAAATATTACTATCATGAACTTGTTTGTATTATAATGATATATCTACCTTTGATTATTGATAAAAAATGTTTTTAAACTTTCATGATTTGATTGGAATGTCAGAAATGAAGTAGTGCTCGAAACAAATAACGATTTGAATTTGGAAAATTCCTAGTAATAGAATATATCTAGATATATATACAAAACACTTCAGTTTTGTTTTTAAGAGCTTTTATTTTAGTTTTCAGATATAAAAGTTAAAAGAAAAAGCACTTTAAAAAAATACAATTTATTCCACAGTTTTGCACCCACTGCTAATGGAGTACAGGGTACTTGCCCTACCTGGGCCATCCTAGTTATGCCATTGCATAGGATAGATTGACCTCTCTGCTACTTTGAGTCCTGTTGTTATTTGTATAAAGTATTATATTAAATGAATTTGAACTTTAAGAACAACAATTTTTAGCTGTTAAGATATATTGAATAAGTTCTAAAAAAAAAAAAAAGGTAAAAGAGATAGCGAGAGATAGAAATGACAAGCATTGGCATATTGTAATTTTCAGTTGATGCATCTTAAGTAATTTTTTTAATTGAAATTTTACATTAAAATTAGATATTTTTTATTTTAAAAATAATTTTTTGAAGATATAAAATGATGCTGTGCTTCATTATAATTTCCATTTAAATTCACCTTCTGTTCACAGTGCCTGAAAATTCATTTTGTAATAATTTTTCTTTTATTATTGGCTGTCTTGGATTTTTGTTTTTTTACTGCAAATTCTTATTTTTTGTGTTGATTTAAAAATAAAAATATTGTTTGTGCTGCTTATATGATAAGGAAGGCAAACAATATTTTTCAGGATAAGTAAAGATTAAAAAAAAAAAAAAACTATTCAGAATTTTGCCTGTTTTTTTATAGTTCAATAATACTGCATAAAATTTTTTAGATATGGATGAAATGATATTATTAGGTGTAAAAATGACTGCTTATTTTTAATAGATGGTGTTAGTGTTATTATTACTACTTGTTTCCAAATTAACCAGGAAAATTGTATTTGAAAGTTTTGACAACAACTTTTAAAAATTAGTTAGGGATTTCTGAAAATCTGTCTATATATATATTAAATATTAGCCAGTTTACAAAACATATCAAATTTAGTGCCGGTCAAACAACATTTGTGGAAGTTATATTATTTGTAAATAATATAAATAACAATTGATCAATTTGAAAAAAGTATTGTAGGAGAAATGTCCTGAATATGGCAAAAGACATATCAAGGTTGTTTTCTACATGATAATGCTCACCTACATGTTGCGAGACCAGTGAAGTAAACTTTAGAATTCATGGAATGTGTTGCACCACCCTTTCAGACTATTTACTTCATTCTGTGCAGAATGCCTTTTCTTTAGAAATGTTCAATTTGCTGGTATCAAAAATTGGCTTGATAACTGCTTTGGATTTAAATAGCCAAATTTTTATCTGGAAAGAACTGAAATCTGTTTCCTGAAAGATAAAAAAAAATATTTTAACTTCTGAGGAGAAATATTTTGAATAAATGAATCTATAATTTTCATAACAAACGTGTCTTTTTTTTAACTTAAAAAAGAATGGAATTGTATTTATATGTTCAATTATTAAGCAGATAAATAAATGAAATTTTTGTATTATGTTTTAATTGTCTTTAAAGTTTATTGAAATTTGCTATGGGGAGATTATTTGTAATTATACTGTTTATAATACTGTTTATTACTTTTTCCATTTTCTCGTATGTTGTCCTATAGAGAATGGATATATAATGGTGTCCTGTGGCATCGGTTATAATGCTACTGGAGACATTAATGTCTGGTTTATCTATTTTCTAACTTTTGATTGAATCATTAAAAAGACAATTTTTTTTTTATTTTGAAATGGTGTAAAATTTATTTTTGTGTAATAATGTTTTTGAAAATTATCATGAAAAACCTCAAAATTCAGCTTAATTTTTAATTAATTAAAATTCTTATTAAAATTTTAAAAAACCAGCCCAAAGTACACATACTCATCCTCCAAGATATATGTATGCTTCTAATCATTCTATTCATCATTTCTAGTTCTCAAAGGAACTCCTTATTAGCATTAAAGCTCTTAGAAATATTATTATACGTTTTAGCGTGACATGTTTTCTTATGCATTTTGTTTTTGAAGAAGTAATTTCCATATATAACAAGTTGATTGAATAAAATAAGTTACCTGATGAAAGGGGGGGGATATACTGAGAATATCTGGCAAATTGAAAATCTTATCTTTTAGTGTTCCGTTAATAACTGAAAATTGAAAAGTATTTCTCTAATTATTTAGAGACTTAATTTATTAAAGACATTTCTTAGAATAAAGCAGATTACTTTCCTATTTTGGGGTATGCGTATTGCTTCAAGTTATTTAGATTGTTATTTTTTAAAATAAAATTGTATTGCAATTCTTCCCATAATAAAATGCTTATTTAAAAAGAATATTACTATATAATCTTTTCTGTTAGATGTGTGTACAAAAAAATTTGTATTTTCATATTGATTTATTTTTCATTTATTGGAAAAAAGATAAGAAATTGTCAAGTTTTTCCTCATCTAAAACATTTTTTAATTTTCTTTATAAAAATCTTTTTAATAATTCAATGTTTCTTTTTTCTGGGAAAAAAAAAGAAGCATTATAACTTTAGGAATTTTCTTAAGTCTTTAGTTTAGTAGCTTTGGCAAAATTTAGCATAACATTGTTATGTGAAGAGCTACTTGTTTTATAATTTTTTTTCTTAGCATATGTTTTATATAAAATAATGTATGAAAATTTAGGTTGCATATTCATACTAAGGCCTTTATTTCTTAATATTAATTGGTTTAAGAATTCTTGCCTGTTGCTATCTAAGTGAGTTTCTGCTTTATAAAATTTATTTTATATATGAAGCTCATTGATAAAAAGAAAATGCTTTAAGTAATTTCAAGATTAGTTGTATAAAGTTTGTATTTTGCAATGATCATTGTTATGTCAGCTTGGTGACTTCTGTAAACTGTTTTAAAATGGGATGAACATATTATTGAAATTCTTGCCAAACAATGTTTTTGATATTCTATAAAAAAAAATTTGTGTATGAGATTGGTAAACAGTGTTTTAGTATTCTGTAGTGTTTATTTAAAGTGGCCACTTTGTTCTTTGTTATATAGATGGGATATAAAATAACAAACACTTGTGAAAAAATTTGCCTTATTTTATATTGTGGAACTGTGTCACTTGGTGCAGATAACTGCCATTTAATGGCTATGAAAAGGAAAGTATCAGTTTGCATATGTTTTTCTTAGATATTGCATCTATCCCGTGAATTATGGGAGATGCTACAATGTAAGAAATGACAGACTTCAAGAGAGGCATAGCTGTTGGAGCCTTGGTGATAGGAGGGAGAGAAGCAAATCTATGTTTTTCAAAAAGCAATATATTGTTTACTGTAACAGTATGCATTAAAGTTAGTAAATCAGGATCTTCAAAAATTCAAGAGATAGGTGTTAAAGTACACAGTGGCCTGAAATCATTAGCATTCACTTACAGATATCTAAATTAATAGTTATTTTAAGGGCCCTGTTTTAATAAAAACTCCTGATGTGATTGCCATTCATAAAGTGTTTGATATCTCTTAAATGTTGTTGGAATAGCACTAGTATTTAAAAGCTAGGAGATAGGCTTTATACCTCAACCAGTCTATATGGACCTTATTATAAACCACTGGTAGTAGATTGTTAAAAAAATATTACTCCTGATTGTTTCTTGCTCTCTCTATGGTGCATGGAGACGGTAAGAAATGCCTTATTGTTGGCATGGAGTGCAACATCTTGACACAGTATTGATCCATTTGTAATTTAGCATGGACAGAACAAATCTGATCACTGTTATGACATTTAAGGGAATTATATTCAGACTTTATTCCCTGGATTGTTACTGTTTTTTCTAAATGGTAGTGTTACTGTCCATATTTGTCTAGCTATTTTAAATGCTCTGACTTTCGTTCATCTATCCATCCAACTTTGCATGCAGAATTTATTGAAATGAAAAGCTAAATTATAAATTAAAATATTATCCTTATTTCATAGTTGTACATTTTATTTTATGTACTTTTTGTATTTCTAGTATATGAAGAAATGGATAATCATTCTATAAAAAATATGATGCTGTTTAATTTTTTTTGACAGTTTTTAAAAAAAATAATTTAGGTATAAATTATAGCAGAAGAAAGTGATTATCAATAAATTTTTTATTGTAAGTGCAAAATTTGTTGATAATCACATTCTTATAATGGGGGGGGGGGACCCGTCTTGAAAAATGTTGCGTTAATTTTGATAATTTTCAGATGTGTGTTATTCTAATCAGTATCTTATTATAAAATAAGTCAAATTGTAAAGATAATTTGCTTAACAATAAAGGTAATCTGCTTAAAGATAATTTCATTGTATACATTCTTCTGCTTTCAAAATTTTCTTTAAATTCATGTGGAATAAAATTTGTCAAAGAACTCCATGCCTGATTTGTCTAAGAATGTCTTTTATTTTTTACAGTTTGGAAATACTTGCTACTGTAATTCAGTTTTACAAGCCTTATATTTTTGCAAGCCATTCAGGGAAAAAGTGCTTGATTATAAGGCTAAAAATAAAAGGACAAAGGAAACCTTGCTTACTTGTCTAGCTGATTTATTCTACAATATTGCTACACAGAAAAAGAAAACAGGAACTATTGCTCCGAAAAAATTCATTGCACGCTTAAGAAAAGAAAATGGTGAGTATAATTTTGCCATCCTGACATGTATTTGTCATTTCTGGATTGTTCAATTAGTATAAGATTTTGCTTGATACTGTATACATTTCATTGGATTTTTATTATTTTTGAAGAAATACACTAGTTGTCATTTTCTTTCTTCTATATAATTAATAATTTCTTTATCTACATATTAGTATTAATTAATTATATTTTCAGTAATGATTGGGTATTCATAAAATGCTTTCTTTCTTTATATTTGTTTTATTGGCTATGAACGATGGAATTTGCGAAGTATTAAATTATAAGCAAAGTATTAATATATTTCAACACTGAATGACTAAACAACTTGCATTATGTGCAGAGTTTTTAGATAGGAATTGTACAGACCTTTGGTGTGGTTCTGTTCTTAATTTTTAAGCCATAATTTAACTATTTTTAGTCTTATTCTTTACTGCATACTAGCCGCCTTTGGCAACCAGCCGGTTCGTCAATCTTAATGCTCGTTAAAATTTTAACAATTAAATATTTTATGTATGTGCATGTATGAATTTTCAACGCCAATTATGGTAATGCAAATGCATGCATTTTCTACACCAGTTGGGGTAATGCTATGCAGATTAAAAATTTTCATTATAAGTATAGCTGCATATCTTTTCCAGATTTTGAGACTCAATCCTATGTCACTAACTTGTATATTATTGAAGCTTTGCCCATCAATTTGATATAAATCCTCCAATCATCAGAAATTCCAATTTTCTTTCATAGTTCATTCTTTTTCTGTTCTCTATGATGTTTGTAAAAAAGAAAACTTTTTTCTTTTTTAAAAAGATGTATTGGTTGATAATTAATCTTCTGAAATGTAGTAAGTTTGCTGTCATCTGCATTAAAATTATATTTCCTATTAATCATTTCATCCATTTTAATCGAATACAGTTAAACATAGCCCTTAAATCTATTGTTGTTCAAGGTATGATCCAGATTTTAAGAGGGAGGGAGAGCTTGAAAAAAAGACCAGTTAGCAATTGAGGGGGGGGGGAATCTAGTTTTTACCTTGTAAAATACTTATTATTCATTACAACTTTTAAAAAAAGTCTTTTCGATTCCAACTTGTATTATAACACAGGTAGTGAAGCCGTCACAATGTTTTTAATTCTATGTTGCTGAAAAGAACTGAGATTGGTGTCTACTGTTGCAGGAACAATGATTTAAAATGCAACTAACTTCTTTGTGTATTATTGGTATTTGATATTTTTTAAGGATGTGCTGTGTTTTGAGATTTAATCTTTTTTTTAAAAAATTGTTAATGTTTTACTCATTGCTGTTGTTAATAACACTTTTTGGCAGTTAATTATGTAAAATTAATTATAGAAAGAGAAAATTATAGTTGTGTTATGGTAAAAATATCAATATTTATAACTATGTAATTTATTCATTTAAAAAACAATTCTTTTTAAATTATATTAATTTATATTTTACAGGTGTATATACATAGGGTGTTGCTGAATTGGACTGACAAATTCAGTGGGGTGATAGTAGGCATCAGGAGGATAAAGAATCACCATACAACATGGGGTCCCAAAACGATGCTTAGTAGGTGAAAATCGCAAAAATATAGAGAGTCGAAGAACTATTGGAAACTGTAAAAAAAATAACAAATGGTGTTTCAGCTATGATTTTTTTTTTTAATGAAAGCATATTCTTAAAAGTATTTTTCATGGTGGTAACATGCCGATTTAATGATATAGGGAGTCGTAAATTACTGAAAATGAAAAACTAGTTTAGAATCCGTATTTGCAATAATATTAAAACTTGGAAAAAAATAAAAGCTTGAAAATGTAAGGAATTTTATGTTCTATAATTTGAAATAAGCGTGCAGTGTGAGAACTGGGTCGTTTTAAAGATATTAAAGAAAAACTAAAATGGGAGCCAGAAAACATCGCTGCAACATTATACCGATGTTCGCAGAGAGCGTTGTCAAATTCTAAAGATAAATTCAGAGCAAGGATAATATGCATTGAATAGATGAAAAATTACCAGAAAATCTAGGGTCTTAGGTACTGTTTATTCAGTGAAAATCGCAAAATCAGACGCCGAAATGGCAAAGTCTGACGAAGAGAATCGCCTTATGAATGCAAGGATTAAGAACAAGGTAATTGAGAAGAAGTCTTTTCGTATGTAAATTTTTCATGTGTTCGAGAAAAATAAAAGCAGCGAGCAAGTATTCATTAATGAGCATTGCAGAATTGATGGTCGTTAAACTTCATTCGCAAACAAAAAGTAAATTTTCACGAATGTAACTAAAACGTGCTGGTGGTCCATCATGCATTAACTAAATGTTCTGGCGTACAATTGTCGGTGCATCCTGCAGTAAATCCGGAGGAACGTGCTGCAAGAAAACAAAGTATTTTGTGCCGCTGAGGCGTTTTGGCAGAAAACACGGTCTAAATAGAGGACTCAGCCCAGATTATAATATGAAACGTGTTGCAAGTTCAACGAGATAGTGATGTGGGGATTTTCGAATGACCAAATATTCGAACTGTGCGTGTTGAAGACACCTTCTCTCGTAAAGCAAGCTTCATCTGAGAATAAAATTATAAAAAAAAGTGGGCATCTTCCTGCATGGCATCAAGCGTCCAGCGTGCGAACTCCACCCGATTTGCAAAAAACGTTACCTGCGACCCTATATTTTCTGATAATTTTTCATTTACTTAATGCCTATTACCTTGTACAGAATTTATCTTTTGAATTTGACAACGCTCTCTGCGAACATCGGTACTGATGTTGTAGCGATGTTTTTCGATTCCCTTTTTAGTTTTACTTGAATATCTTTAAAGCTCCCCAGTTCTCACACTACACGCTTATATCAAATTATAGGATCTAAAATTCCTTACATTTTCAAGCTTTTATTTTTCTTGAAGTTTTAATATTTTTGCAAATATGGGTTCTTAACTAATTTTTTCGTTTTCAATAGTTTACGACCCTCTGGATCATCAAATGGGCATGTTACCTACCTGAAAGAAAAAATTTTAAGAATGTGTTTTCATTAAAAAAAAATTCACAGTTGAAACACGATTTATTTTTTTAAATTAATTTTTTACAGTTTCCAACTCCGACTTCCTATATTTTTACGATTTTCATCTACTAAACGTCGTTTGGGACCCCATGTTATATGGCAATTCTTTATCCTTTTGATGCCTTCTATCACCCTTCTGAATTTGTCGGTCGAATTCGGTAACACCATATATATAAAATGTCCTTTCCACCTTTGATTTCATTCAAGTGTTTTTTTCTTTTGTATATTTCATATTGCAGAAAGGAGAAATAATTTTGATTATTAAATTCTGAATAGTATAATAAGTTGTTATACTCTGTTTCACCCTAACTTGGCAGTATTGTAAAATGTAGAAAATGTGACGATCCGCGTTGGGAAAGAGTTCCCCATCAATTCCGACTTTAAAATAGTTAAAATGCGCAGAAATTTATCAAATAACTACAAATTAACCTTTTTTATCAGTATGTATTTAAAATCATTCTCAAGTTAGAAGTGCTTATCTGTTAAGTATTTTGTAAATAAAGCGAACGAATAAAACTAAAAGATTGACATAATGAATTCCACTTTGGCTAGAACCGGTCTTCAAGGTCAAATATTTGGCGCATTTTTCTTATACGTCTCCGCCAACTCAGCTTCATTCAGTTCGCAACCGTTATAATCTTTCGTACTTTTTTATTCTCGCTTTTTTACCAGCTGATATTTTTGATACTATTTATTAATCACATTAGTACTTATTAGTTTTGATTGTTGAATATTTATTCGATTCATTATTTTTATTCACTTCTAAAATGTCTGAAAAAGAGAAAGTGTTATCATCGACTACGCTGTGCACACCTTCAAGACGAGTGAAACCAACAAAAAGTGCAGCATGCAGAAATATATTAAAAGTTTATTCTCGACTCCGAGAAAACCCTCAAGATTCTATCAATCAAATCGTCGATAAAGTTTCGCACCTTACAGGTGTTTCGCAATGAACAGTTTTCCTTTTGAAAAAAGAAATAAAGGCATCCAGTCCTTTAAGTACCCCCGGAAAGAAATGACCAGGCTCAGTAGGTAAACATTCAGGTCTTGTAAAATATGATGATTTTACATTGTCCTGTATTTGACGAAAAATCCATGCATATTTTCGTAGAAATGAGATCCCAACATTAGATAAAGTTTTAAAAGATGTGAACGATTATACAGATATCTTTTCGAAAAACATTAGCCAAACTATGCTTTGCCGAATATTGAAAGATTTAGGGTTTTCTTTTGAGAAACGATGAAACGAAATGAAATAACATTAATGTTTTATTAAAACAATGCATTAAAACAAACAATGCATTAAAACAATGCATATTGAAAAAATAATGAAAATAAGGAAACAATTAATTCTCCGATAAAGTGATAATATAATAAAATAAATAAATATTTACTATTTGGCTAAAAATTTGCGAGATAAAGTTTCGCCAGCGATCTGCATTTCTAGTAACTTCGTACTTTAAAGTAACCCAGTTCCCCTGACAACGACTGTGATTCGGCATGCCTAGAATATACACTACTGCCAAGTTAGGGTGAAACAGAGTATAATAGTGTGGTAAAATAAATGGCTACTATTTTTAAATTTGTATTTTTAGAGGTGTTTGACAATTACATGCAACAAGATGCACATGAATTCTTGAACTATCTTTTGAACACCATTGCAGATATATTACAAGGTAACTTCCGGTTATTTTTATATTGTTTTGGTTAATATTCAGAATGATGGCTGTGTGTTATATTTTTGCATTTATGTTAATGTTTTATTTCTGCTCTGTGGTAACTACTAAAGAAAGAACAAAATTACAGAATGTTTTTGTAGATTTTTTATTTAAATGTTTAAAAGGGAAGGTTCTATTCTCCTTTCATATTATAAATATATAAATAACAGCTAAAACCTACATTAAGATTTTGAGCAGTTTTAACCTTTCCTAATAAGCTACATTAATAAAGGAACTCTTTGCTCTCTTTGACACTAACAGGGTTTTATGTTTTTATATTTTTAATATATCTGCATTTTATGATCTCTTTTATTTGCTTTCATATTTGTGTTTTTTTTTATCTTATAATTTTCAAAAAATCATACATGTATGTTAATTATTTGAAATGATTGCAGCAGAAAAGCAGCAAGGAAATGCTAAAGTAAGAACAACAAATCAAAATGGTGAACAACAACAAACATCTAAACCTGAACCTACTTGGGTTCATGATATATTTCAGGGAACTCTCACAAATGAAACTAGATGTTTAAATTGTGAAACAGTGAGTATTCAAGTTCTATTAATCTTTTTCAAAGTACACATATAAAGTGTATTTGAAGCATTCAAGAAAAAAAATTGCAAGTTCTTCTTATTTAATATTAATTTTTTTGTGCATTCAAGTATTTGTAATCTTATTTTTATGATCTATTATAATAATCATGAATGTATAAAATTGTATTTCACTGTTGTATTCAAACTAATTATATTCATTGCTTGGAATTAAAATTTCAATTCTTTGTAATCGATTAAAATATTTTATTCTCTGTTTTCAGATTCATGTGGTTGGTTTTGATACGGGCAAATTTCTTAGTTTCTTTTGCAGAATTTGAAATTTTGTTCAACTTTTACAAAGGGCTTAAATATTTTTACTTCTATTCTCTCTTCTAACTCTTAAATTTAAAAGCTTTTTTTACTGTGTTTTTGTTCTGAACTGGTGATTTTTTTTTGATACATTGTGGTAGCTTAAGCATAAATTTTACTGCAGTAGTTCTAAAAATTTGCTTTTATAAGAGTAATTCACAAAAATTGATTTTTTTTTTTATTGTTAAAAAATTGTTTCTGTTTTAATAAAATTTAGTGGCATATGAATTCGTACACAATTTTTTGAATTATTTGATATAGTTATGGATTTAAGATAACCTACTCTTTTCTCTTTTAAAAAACTAGATCACATAATTTATTGCCGCTTTTAAACTCTCGAAATAAAATTCCCTTTAATTGCAAAAAAGACCTCTAATGGTCTCATCAATTGATATTAGTATCATTTAAGATTTTTTTTTATTATGATAAAAAAATTCCTTAGCTTTATTTTTGTTAATTGTTTATTAACAAATTCATTTATTAGACTTACTGCCCAGACTATTACTAACTGGAGCTTTAAATTGTGAATGAAGTTTTTGTGTAACAATTTCAAATATTTAAGGACATTATGCAGAGCACATATGAATGATCCCCATTTCTGCCTTCTTATTAGTACTGTATATTATTAATATCACAATTTTTTAGAATGAAGAATTAAAGTGGTACAGTTTGTGTAATATTGTCGTTGGAACATTACCATGTAAAAGCACATTTTTTTGCATCTTAACATTTAATTCATTTATCCTCTAGCTTTCATACCACCTACCTCACTTGCCTTTTCATAATTACTTAAATGGGTCATTTGGAGGAGTTATAAATGAGTTGTACTTTTAAGATTTACAATAATTTTCACTTTATAGTTGAATATTTAGTAATAAACGGCAAATATTTGCCTCAGTGTTGTGATTAGTTACTGTGAGTATTATGGTATTTTTTTTCTGTATTTCATTGTTGCTAATTTAAAAAAAATAATCAATGGATTTGAGTAAAGGACATGGAAATACCTATTGCATTTCTTGAAAACGAGAGCATTTGAAGAACGGAGTGAAATTTAATCAAGCTCTGAACATGAAAAAACTGTGTAAAAGAAAGGATTTTTATGTTCTGAATTATGAAATTGAACAAAGATACATTATCTTCTAAATGAAAGCTTGTTTTCGGTCCATATTAAAATAGAAGAATGGCAAAATATTTTACTACCTCTGTGATTAGGCTATTTGTGAAGAGTACTCACTTAATATCTGCTTAACAAATGTCAGTGCTTACCATTTTAAAATTAAAATATATTTTCTGAATCATGATAAATTGTTGTAAATAAAGGAAGTACAAAATATATTTTGAATTCTTAGTCTAAGCTATATGATTATTTAGAATAATACTGAATTTTAGAATAATGTTTAAATTTAATTTCGTGGATTAATACAAAAGCTAATGCTAAAAACTCCATGCCATTCTGAAAAGCCTTCAATGTCATAATCAGAAAACCTCCATTTTAGATTCATTAATTATTTTAGTAATTTTTTGAACAGAATTAATAAATTATAATTGTTAGACTGTATAGTTTTTATCTATAATTAATGTATGTATTTGTTGGATTATCAGAAAAAAATTATTAAACACCAAAATATCAAAAATATTGGTACACCTTCCTGATATCATTTCCCTTTAGCATGTGTAATTTTAGTATATGGGGCATGAACTCTACTAATGTGAGGAGGTATCCTGGCAGGAATTCACGAAATTCCTGCTAGGCAGTTCCTGATTGCTTAACCCTTTGAGATGGATATCTCTTTTGTACATTACATTGCAAGGTAATACCATATATGCTGAATATTGTTTATGTCTGAGGATTTAATTTGCAAAATAAATAAAATACTGAAATCAGAAAAGTGTGCCCCTAGCTATTGAGTAGCAACTCTTGATGTGTTTGCCATTACCATTACCTGCTGAAATCATTGTGCATTCCAAGTGTGTTATAATGCATATAGAGCATGTATAAGTGATCTAAAGTGTTTATGCAGCAGTCTTTCGGTAGGATTGTCTGTAGACTTTTCAGGGCTCCCATATCGTTCCAATTGCACATTCCCTATACCAATACTTTATAAGTCTTTAAATTGTATAAAGGTTCCATGACTTTTCTCCATATCTGTACACATCAGTCTGATACAACTGAAAATGCAACTCGCACTACAGGCAACATGTTTCCAGCTTTCAAATGTCCTATCGCAGTTCTGGCAAATTTTGGAAATGCACCGAATTTTGTGCCTTGCTCTTATACAAAGGTATATGAGTTGGCCTTTATCTCCAAAAGCCATATCCAGTTCGCTCTCTGACATATGATGATTCCGTTTCTCCATAGTCTTACTTTACCATTGTCAGGTATTTGATGGGTTTTTTTTTACGAATAATTAGTGCACTTCTGTTTTGGTCTTCTGCTAAAATCTGAATTTTATTTCAATGTCGGAAATGCTATACCCCATCTCATAAATTCCTACTACTAAGTAATGATCAAAAATTTAAATTGTGATAACCTGCAGTTTTGAGCAGAAACTGATCTAACAGATTCTGTAGTTAGCTTGCAACTTCTGTGTTCATAGCAGTAACTATATGCTGATTGGTTACAATTTTTCTTTTTGCACATATTCGTCCAAGTTTTTTCATTTTTTTTCTTTTTTCTTTTCAGTATACAATTCTTCCTTTATCTCATTAATGGTTCAATTTATATGTGGTTATTCCCCTCCAGCAGAATGTTGATATATTTTGTGGTCTATAGATAAAGTATTGATAGGACAGATTTTCATGATATATAATACAGATTCTGATTATTACAAATATTTCATTCTGGTTTATATTGTGAACATTTTTCTTTCAATTAGACATTTCAGTACTTAATTATTCATTTGTTGATCAGTTTATTTCGATAGCAGACACCCTATTTGAATTTTAATTCTATGTTTTCTGGAATGCATTTTGCCAAAAGATTGAAATGTTGCTCAGGACATAGTGATAATAATAATCATGATAATATTTTATTGAATAAATTCTAGTAATGTTTGTTACCTTGATGTAGAATTGTTTGATCAGTTATAAAAAGTGAGAAAATAATTTTACTTTAATTAAAATGAAATCCATATTGCAAATGAATGGATGTTAAAAATGCATAATATGGAAGAAAAAAATGAGTTACGTAGAGTTAAATGTCCTTGCATATAGTTACACAGTTGTGTTGAAATTTGCATTTGAGTTTATACATGATACGCATTTATTTTTAACTTCAAGTTGATGAAGGTATATTTAAATGTATTGTACTGACTGTATATGTAAATTATGCAAGTACATTAATAAATTATGTAAGGAACGAAATTTTCTGCCGGAAAGATAATAAATTCCATGATTCAGTCATTGATGCTTTCAATGCAAGGTTAATTTTTATCATGAAGCGTGTTTGTGTTAGATAATGTTTTTAAAAGCAGACGTGAGAGTTCTGAAAACTTATGAGTATAATAAAAATATATAATTTAAAAAGATTTTTTTGATTATCATTTATTTCATTAAAGCTAACAACTGAATCTGACAGTAAATTTACTTTTATTCTTTTAAATGTGAATCTTGAATACCTGTTAAAAATGTTTCCATATTTTTGAACATTAATATCAAATAAAAAAGTAGAATGAAGCCTCAATTGACATTTCTTTTAATATATCAAAATATTTCAAGAATTTATTAAAATATAAATGGAGTTAATATCACTAATGAGTTATTGCATTATAAAAATAAATGGTGTAGTAAGTTCCTACTAACCATTTTATTATCCAGCTTAATTTAAAACATAGATTTTATTGAATTTTTTAAAATTATGCTAGTAATACAATGATTATTGTAACTAGAATAAAATTTTTATTAAAAAAAACTTTTGAAAAATCAATTAAAATTCATTAAGAACTTTTCTTACAGCTGTATATTAGATGATTAAAATTCTGATTCTCCACATTATCTCAAAAATAAAGCATGAAACTAAAAATTTCAAAATGCAGCATTTTGATTTCAAAAATAGATTAATAGGTGGTCTATGTCAGTTGAAAATAGTTTAGGAGTTTAAGAAGACATGTGTCAACTGCTCAGAAAAAAATGGGGGAAAAAAAGAAAAGAAAAAGAAACTATTGGTGTGTGTTTGAATGCATGTGCAGTGTAACTGTCTTATTAATAACATGCCGGATATAAAGAGGTTTATCCTTATTTAAAAATAGCACATGTTAAAAATATGTATTAGTTTGCTTGCATTTTAAAGTACATTTTCATATTAAATTTTGTAATGTCAGTATTTCAGATCTTTGTTGTTAAGATTGTGTATTTTTCCTTTTGAAGGTTAGTAGTAAAGATGAAGACTTTCTGGATCTCTCTGTGGATGTCAATCAAAATACTTCCATTACTCATTGCTTAAGGGGATTTAGCAATACAGAAACATTATGTAGTGAGCATAAATATTATTGTGAAAATTGTTGTAGCAAGCAAGAGGCCCAGAAAAGGTGGGTGAAGCTCGAAAGAATATTCCCATTTAATTATTTTTATGAACTCTTGTAAAATCCTAAAATATTTTTTCAAAGATGTATTTGAAATCTAAAAACTAGTAAGGTGAAATTTAATCTGTAAATTCAAAATTTTATTGCTAATTATATTTATTGCTCCAAATGTTTGGCACTGTATGTCCAAATCTGACCTTTGTCCCATAAATCCAAACCAAGTTAATGAATTCATGTTATTTTATGCTTTTTTCAATATATATGACTATTGATTTATTATATTAACTTAGTCTACATTTTGCTTCTTTAAATTTAAATTTTCAAAAAATTAAATTACAGTTGTTTTTCTGACTATTTATAGAATGCGGGTCAAGAAGTTGCCTATGATTTTGGCTCTACATTTGAAGCGATTCAAATACATGGAGCAACAGAACAGACATACAAAACTGTCGTATCGTGTTGTATTCCCACTGGAATTAAGACTGTTTAATACCGTAAGTGTTTTATTTATTTATTAATTCATGTTTTAAAGCCTTATTTTGCAATAAAAAAAATTCAATATGTATTTACTTAGAAGAAATAAGAAAAAATGCTTCTGAAGCTTTAAAGTCTTGGCAATGTATCCACTATTTTTTAACATGTTATATCCTATTATATATATTTTTTGGTATTGAAATAATGTTTTGTGCGATGTAATTAAAATTGTCTGTTTTAAATAAATATGTGTAAATTTATTATTATATTTAAGATCAAAAGAATGCCTTTCAATTATTTTAAAGTCTCTTTACATTTCCATTACCTCTCTCCCTCTATAATCACTTTTAGTATGGGTTATGTTTATGTCTAAATGTGGGGAGGGATGCATTTTTTTTTTTTTTACATCGTAGTGATAGTAAAGTTTGCAAAATTTTAATTTGTGATGTTTGATAAAATTTCTTTTTTAGATTAAGGCTGCTTTTATATTTCATTTGTTTATAAATTTTTTCTATGCCATAAATATTGCACTTTGACTTTTACTCTTAAAATATTTTTGTACATGCGTTTAAAAGCTGAAACGTTCTTTGGCAATGTTCTTAAATATGGTTTTTGGTTTTTCAGTCTGATGATGCATATAATCCAGATCGTCTGTATGACCTAGTAGCTGTTGTTATTCATTGTGGAAGTGGGCCCAATAGGGGGCATTATATTTCAATTGTGAAAAGCCATGGTTTATGGCTACTTTTTGATGACGATATCGTAGATGTAAGATCAAATTTCATACTTGTATATAAATTAAATTTTAATGATAGGAAAGTAATTATTATATATATCTTTTATTATGTTGCAGTTGTTTAAAATGAAAATAGTTATCCTTGGAACATAAATATTGCGGGGTGGAGGGAAAAAAGATTTTTCTGCTCAAAATGAGATAATAAAACAAGCATTATGTGATTATAAAGTGAAATTTGGAAACAGAATCTGGAAATAAAATACTTTTTTTGAATTAACTAGGTTTAAAGTAGGCAGTAACAACTTCGATTTTTTGAAGATGTGTGGTGTTTTTGTGTAACTGTAACCAATAGGGTTATATAATGCAAGAGAGATTTAACAGGCCACATTCAATTATTTACAGAAACTAAAAGTCGGAACGATAAATTTAGAAATAATTATACAAGGTTTCGATTCGACTAATTCATTTTTGTAGAAGAAAAATTTAAATATCTAGAACTTCATATAAAGAGTAAATTTATTGGATTTGTAAGTCTTATGAAGAACACTGGATTTAAAATCTGAATTTTCATCCAGCAAAATATTTTGGAGTTTCGCAGAAATGTATCGTAGTGACCAGCTTTATCGATATTTTTCGCCCAAAGAGTAAGAGACGATATGTTCTTTTGACTTGAAAATGAGTTATTTTAATCTCTAGAAATAGCGACAGAACTTTAAAGTAATACATAAACATATATATATTGAATTTTGCATATTCAGAATTCTGTGGTGTTTGAAATAGTGTGTAATATTTTAAATTGGATTGGAATTTTTTGTTTCGGTCTTGTTGCTTTAATATATATAAGTTGTAACTGTTTTATTTATTGTTTATTCAAGATTATGTATATTATGAATCTTCCTTTTTAAACGACGTGATTTTTTTTTGTTACTAATTATATTAAAGACTTATTTTTAATGTTCTATTTTTTGTAATTTAAATTATGTTAAAAATTTCCTTAATTTATTTTTCTTGGTGTTTTTTGCATGTTCTTATTTACTCAGATAATGATTTGTAATGTTTTTTTAATAATAAAAGGAATAATTTATATTTATATAGAAAATTGATGCATCTGCAATTGAAGATTTTTATGGGCTTACATCTGACACACAGAAAACATCTGAATCTGGATATATTCTGTTTTACCAGTCCAAGGAGTGATGAAAATTAAAAAAAAATATGGCAGCATCTGCAGTTAATTGTATGTTTATATGTATATTATGTTGAGTGAAGCATGGAACTACTTGTGGTTCACTCTTGTGATTATATTCAACTAGTAGTTTATTTGCAATGAAATACATTGTATCCAGGGACTTTCTGTTATGGATTGTATCAGTTACATATAAACTTTTGTTGTATGAATTCCTTCTCAGTTATTGTTAATCGTTTTTGAGATTAATTTTCAAATAATCAGCATCATTCTTCATTAAATATTTATTAGAAGAAATCATTTGTTTTTAATATGGAAGATAATAGTTCTTACAAATAATCTCCTCCCCTAAAATATATTTAATGAAAGTTTTTATGCATGAAATCTTTTATTATGAATCCTGGGTTGATATGTCTTTTTAAGAGTGTTTATTATATGGTTGAAGTAATGATTACATAACTTAGATGTTAAATATATTTTACAATGGATTTTGTGTGTTTTTGTTTTAACCGGTGTATATCTGTATCTGAAATATGATAAATTATATGTGTATAGAAAATAAAGAAATGTCCTTTTGTAAAACTGTTGTAGAATAAAAGTTTTATTGTAAATATTTCGAATATGGTTTTAATTTTTCAAATGGTATTTATTGCTTCAAAATTGTCATTCATGTAATTACTGTAAAAATGAAAAGTGTTTTTTTTTTTTTTTCATAACAGTTGAATTTTTGAAATGAATTATGGCTAATTTTATAAAAATTTTAATTTGCTTTCATTCTTTGTGTTTGTTAATATGAAACTGAGATATTAGCCTCAAATGAATAAATAAATAAAAGCCCTTTGAAATAATGTAAATCTATCTAGAAATATTACTTTTCCAGTATCTTATAATCATAAAACATAACATTGTAACAGGATATGAAACATTTGTATTATATTGTTGTTTATTAAAAGATATACATACTTCAGTATTTTGTTTTTTTTTTAAATTCAATGTATAAATAATTGCAGCAGTGTTTTTATCAGTATTCAGCATTGAAGCAGATGAAATTTCATTCAGATTAATTAATTCAACTTCCCAAATGATCATTCATGTGCTTTTCAACAGCAAATTATTTATTGATACAATGCTTTGGGAAGAAATCTTTTCTTCTACAATTTCTGTGTTTTATAAAATAAAAAATTGTAAACATAATTTTTTATAGTAAACTTTAATTTTTTTTTCAATTTAAAACAAAATGATATAATTATGTTAATGATAATTGATTTAAATTAATATAGGAGAAATATGATACATTTATTCTAATATTCTTTTCGCTGTGTCTATGAATTAATGATGTAGCACACTGTATAATTATTGTATTGACAACTATTACAAATATCTTGCACAAAAAGTTTAACAATAATAATGAATGCAATAAGAAGTCACTATTCCTGTTTAAATCAGATGGCTGGAATAGTTCTAATCGGATCGGTCTTTGAGTTCTGTATTAAAAAAGAATTGTAGCAGTTTTTTCATCCATATTCCTCCTTAAATGCTTTAAATTTCATATCTCTAAAGGTGTAATTTTTAATTTTTTTTTTTACTCTCGCATCTTGAATTTCGAAATTTTGTGCTGCTATTGAGTCCTGACAGAAATATAGTATTTTTTTTATGATTTTAGAGATTTTAGCTATTAACTGACATATTTATTTAATTAAATATTCATTTCACTGTTGCATTACTATCAAGTAGTTACTTTGAAAATATTTTTAGTATTTTACTATCGGGAGTTATGAATAAGCATTTAAAAGTAGGAAGTAATAAAATTTTAAACACCCTTTTATTAGGGTTCATAAAAGTTGAAAAATAATATTTTTATCTTAAAAAAGCTGTATCATAAAGATAATATAAAATTTTTAAATATTTATTAAAAGTTAAATTTTCAAATGTGATTTAATATTTTAATTTAACTAAACTAATTTCTTGGAACCTCGCGCTTGTATGGTTTTGTTTTAGCTCTTTGAATTCCGGAACAGTATTAAGATGCATAATTATACATATATGAGCATACGGACTTCTTTTAGTGCCAAGGAAAATATAATTTTAGGTTTGTTACAATTTCGGAAAATTAATGCAACAGTTTTTACTATTATATAGTTTAGTATATATAGTTTTGTTATAATTATGTGACAAAAATTGTAAAAACAATGCATCCTTTGAAATAGCGACTGAGATTTGACATATAAGTGTAAAGGGTTAATTCTGTATTTTTGATAAAAATTAAAAGTAAGGGATTAAGATAATTTCTAATGCGAACTATGTTCTAATTCGAATATTAAGTATATGGCTTATGTACGAATTGGAGTATTTATTTTTAGATGTCAAAAATATTGAAAAAAGTTAATTTTCTTCAAGATCCAATTTTATATGATTGCGTAGAATATGGATATAAGCTTCAAGATAGCCATTTACTTTGGTATGGGAGTTTCCAAATAATCCTGTAAAGCAAGCTCGTTCGACGCAAGGTTGAGGTTTGGGTGCTTTATTAAAAGCTGACATATTGTTAAACAGCATGAAAAAGGAAAGCAGAGCTATATTTCATGATTATAATTCATTGATTATATTGAAGACTAGAATCTAGAAAATATATAAGAAAGATCCTTTACCCTCCCCCTCCCCGCATTTTATGTGTGTATTAAGAGGAAAATTTAAAAAATCGATGTCAAAAGAAAAGTTGTGAAAACGTGAGGTTTTAGTTGAAGGATATAAAGCTGCAAGAAAAAAGAATCAAACATTCATTGTATAAAGATAAATGCATTATAAATGTAATTACAATTTTCAATTTATTTAAGTTATTTCTACCCAAGCTTCATTACCCCCCAGAAAACTTTTTTTATGTTGATGATCTGAAAACTTTAATCAGAATAGTGTTTAATCATTATTATTTTATAATTATTTAGCACCTAATTCATATATAACCTGAAAAAAAATTAAGAGTATCTAAACATCATTTGGAATGTGAGGATTTTTTTTTCATATACATTACACTGATTCTCAGAGTAATATGTGAGAGTATGACAAATCTGTTCTGATCTGTAGTTATTTGTTAATAATGTAATAATGACAGTATTTACGTTAAGCGAAATATTAAACTTGGGAAAAATCCCATGATTTTAAAGCTTCCCTATAAGTATTTTATTATGATTTAAAAAAATTCTTTGATGTGTAAATATGGCTAATATGTCATTGCTTTAACAATTTTTTAATGTTTTTTTGTCTTCTAATAACTTACTCCATATTTCATCAATATGGGATGTAATATGACCAAATATAAACTAATTAAAATATATTCTATGATTTTGTTCTGTTTTTTAAAAGGTTTTTATGGATCTTAATATTATATGAAGATGACAAATTAACAGACATTTGGAGAAGCTTTGATACATTGCTACAATATATCGTATCGATTTAAAATTTAATTCTGTTTAAAATAAAATATAAAAATTCAAGCATTTCTATGTAATGTAATTTCTACTTGTTCTTTAAATGTGCATAAGAATTAAGAATCAAGAGAAGAATTAGATCTTATACGAAATACATGTTTCTGGTATTAAATGCTTATTGGATGCATTAATTTCAATTAGTTCCAAAACCTTTTTCTTGTTGGGTGTTCGTTGTATGCAAATAGTTTTGGTCTATGATTTGGAATCAAATCAAATCAAATGCACTTCGAATCTTATAAGTTTGCTTTATTAGATTAATTATATGAGAATTAAAAGTAAACAAGAACTCATCTTCATATCTTGAAGTTAGAATTTTCTTCGCCAGTAGCGCTTCTTCTAATTCTTTTAAACCGGATGACATTTCTGGGTAAAGAAATTTCATAGTGACATTGATTCAGCAATTAATAAGGTTTCAGGACATGAAATAGTTTATCTGTCTTGCACTCAAAAAGATTTATTTAGTCCGCATCATCACGGCTGATAATATAAAAGAAATTGTATCAAGTATTCTTAATGTACATAACTAAAACTAAACGTGAATCAACTACTTTTCTTTTCGTATTAATTTTAAAGTATTTGGTTTCATTTTTCTAACCAAATACGATAAAACCGACTGAGTAATCTAATTATATAAGAAATTATAGAAAATTTGAAATTTTAAGACATATTTCAGTCTGCAATAATAAATAATTTTCTAAGATAAAAAAAACAGCACAAAAGTAATTAATTAAGATATATATTTCTTTGTGATTTTTTTTCTTCCAAAAGATGGCTTGTATGAAAGAGATGTAATAAATACTTATTTGAGAGAATATATGTTTCATTAAAAATTTCGACACACATCAAAATGCTCTCTTTTTTTTATTTTGTTTTTAACTAAGCATGCGCTTTATCAAAATTTAGTTTTATTTAAAATTTAATAGATTAGTTATGGCACAATTGTTTCCATAATATAAACGTATTCCAATTTTTATTAGTTTAGTTTACGGTGAAATTCTTATATTAAAAATATAAGTTGAAAAGATTCAAATAGTTTCATAGAATTTTAAATTCTTTACAACCTTTTTCTCTATGCATTAATTAAATATGTATACTATTTCTCTTTTATTATTTAAACATAAACTATTCTCTTTCCGTTTTTTTATAAATTTAAAATTATCAATGAATCAATTAATCAGTTTTTTTATAATTAATCTTATGCGCTATTTTTTCTTATCTGACTGGACCTGATTATGATGCATTGTTTAGATAATGATGAATTTAAAGTGATACATTGAATACCTTACAATTATGTGAAATAAAAAAAATCTACAAATTAATTTTAAGACATTATTTCAAATTATAATATATAAAATTTGAAACCCCAACTTAAATAGTTTATTAAGTCTGCACTTTCATAAATGCATCTAATAAAACGTGGGGCGCGAATGGTAATCTGCATCATGAGATTTTGAGATGATATTAAGAAAAAAGTTGAGGCTGCTTTAAATTATTAATCGGAAGAAAGATCGTAGACATTTCGCATACTAGCGCGTAAACAATTATTGAATTTATTGTCATAAAGACTTGTATACCTTTTCATTTGCAAATTTTTAAAGTATATAATCATAATACTAGAGGATTATTCTAGATCCGTTTCAGTGAATTGCTTATAACTATGCCGCCGATACGCCGATTGTGTGTATCGGCGGCAAAACAATTAATCAAATTAAAAATTTAGCAAATTCAATTAATCAAAGCAAAATCAATTAATCCATGGTGCTTGCCAAGTAGAATAAAGAATAAACATTTCGACCGGTTGTAGAATTTGAGGACATTGTTGACTGAGTTGTAGCAGTGTTAGTTGAACGAGTAAACATAAAATGCTCCAGAATTCAAGCATCTGAAAATACACATGACATTGGGGAAACACCACTAGACGCATAAATTATAGTTGCATGGTGTGCCTTATCTGATTGATGAATCTTTGGATCATTCATTTCCGAAATGACAGAGAGCATAAACATAGGCGCATTCCAATTGTCGAATTCAAGCAATATTTGGATGACATAGGTTTGATCGAATGTTATTTTCAAACGAAATCAGCGATCTGCTGCCTACTTAATGTGTGGACTGATCGAGAGCCTTTTTCCCAATCACGAAAGGTTATAACCTCCCAAAATTTTCTATTCTGTGAACCCGATTTTTGTCTATTGTGTTTTGTGAAGAACATGAATACAAATAAGACTTATATGCTACAGTATGTTAAAAGATAAATTTTTGTTTAAAATCTGAATCAACCTCGCCAAAACACTAACGACACTTTGAGAATGTGTATAAACAACATAACTTGGTTTTCATTTTAAATATTTGCCTCGATTCTGATAAACATAATTCAATCCAAGGTAAGTGCAAATTCGATTACTATATATTTGGTGTGTTTTATATTGCAACTGATTTTGTTTACTAGTTCCATATGAATCCCCTTGCATTAGGTGTTTTTACTTGTTCCAGTCATCTACTACTATTTACACTGCAGTTTAATAAGAAACAAACTGCCTAAAAGACAGAACGAAGGACTGGAAAGTAAATAGATAAATTATCTTGGATGCATTTGATTCATATTCCTTAAGAAATCATTTGTATAATCGGTCTTTTCTGGAAACTTGTAATATCTTCAAGATCTAAAATATTTGATTCATTATAGTAAATTGAAAACATGCTTTAAAAGAAATTTCTCAGCTAAAATGGGGTTAAAGTCTTTGAAACCCTTGAATTGAAAATTTACTAATCTCTTTAATTTTTGCTAAACTTTCACATCAGTTTCTCTTAATGCATGCATTGCACTCTAAATAAATGCTTATATTTAAATGAACAATTATAAATTTATATGCTTCATAATAATTTTATTTTGTCCAATTGATATATAGATTTTGGAAACCACTATATTTGAAGAACGTGTTTTTGCATTTATACTCTTCGGTGGAAAAGTTATAAATTCGTTTTTGACATACCTGCAGGGCAATTTCCGGATTCACAGCATTTATATTTATTGAATTTCTTGAATATCATACAATTTATTAAAAGTATCAATATCATACATATAAAATAAAGAACATGATTTATTAAACTTAAAATATTTTTTACAATTGCATCAAACATAGGAGATGCTTATGGCTAATTTGTTCCATTTGGTAAGACATATTTGAATCCATTAGCCAACATTTTTTTTCTCTCTCGCACTTTCTGTGCATGTTCTTCTCTAGCTTTCAGCTTCTCTTGCATTTCATTTAAATACTTTTCTCTAAAAAGAAATAGAGCAGAAACTAATTCTTCTATTCTTACTATAACACTAAATATTGATAAAATATGATTCATGATAATTGATAAAAGTTAAATCATGTTCTTATGGTTTAAGCCCCAAGAGATTATCAGGATCTTGTTCTGTTGATATGGTTATTATTTTACTGTACGTTATTCTAAACAAAAATACTGTTGATTGATAAACAATAAACACAGTTAACGATAAGTTTATATCCTCGAACTGTTTTATGTATTTTAATTTTACCCAGATTCTTTTCTTTATTCAAAATAAATTAATCGCGAATGTTTTTTTTAAGATACATTATAGCAATTAAATCGGAAAGAAATTCCAATATTTTGAAAGTATAAAGAAGATATAAAATAGAAGTTATTTTGTAGAAACGGAAAAACACTCACTAAATTCATTTGGTTAGTCTAACATTAGATATAAATGATGTAATAAATTCATATAGCTTATTTTTTTTATAAAAACTTCTTATATTATGCCCGTATGAAGGAAAAGATGCGAATTGAATAAATTTCAAAAACTAAATTATTGTCAAAATTGAAGAAACTTTTTATGATATGAACTTATTCAAATGTATATTTTTAAAAGCCTGTTCTTTTTCGACGACAGATTTTAGTAAACTCATAAATGTTATAAGATGTTCATCATGGTTTAACACACACTCATGCGCATACACATCAAAAAAATTAAGGGAGAAGTTACTCACCTACTCTCCGCCTTAATTTGAAGTTTTTTATTAAGCTTTTGCCTATTGATCTCTGCTTGTTGTTCAGCGATAGTTTGGATTTCTTGACGATCTTTTGTAGCTAACTTGTTGAGTTTTTCTTCAGTTCTTTTCTGAAATTAAATATTATAATTTTAATTACGGACTTTAATGCGAATTTCATAGTCACGTTATTAAAATTATGAATTTCATTTACAGAATAATTAATTAAACAAAAGTTTGAGTAGTAGTAAAATCTTGAGATTGTGAAAACTTTTATGACTCCTTTCATTCAGACTCTTTTCCAAATGAAAACATCCTTTTCCGTAAAAGAATAACATTGAAATATAACAAAAACATTTGCCGGCGACTTATATAAATCTTTACAATATTTGGGTAAACTGGGTCGACATGGAAAATAATAATAAATTAAGGAAACTTCTTTAAAAATCTTAGAATTTCCTTAATTGCTAATTATTAAATTTCCTTTTTAGTTTATGTAATTTCTTTAGTCTTCTTACTTTGTAAATTTGAGGTAATGGCAGAATTTTTTAAAATCGAAAATTGGGTTGTAAGTTGAATAAGAGTTATTGTGACTTTGTTCTGGTTTTATATGAATTGATAAATTGAACTTTCAGTTTTTCGCTCTTAGCATTTCAATCGAAGCTTTTTGAAGAATTTAAATTTCGTTAGTTCACATTCAAATGCAAACAGGACAGAAAGAAACCAAGATTGACGGTTATCTTTTGCACTCGGGAGGCTACTCCCAGTCACTACTTACCTTTCTGTGGTAACTCGAGCGAAAAAGTCTTGCAGGGAGAAGGTTTAATTTTTGTAAAATAGTATTATGTTTTTGCTTTGAAACAAAATTAGATCTGAAGCTACTAAAAAAGAAATGGATTTCTTTTTCAATGCATAAATGGTGCATTACACTTAAGGGAGAGAATTATGAAATAGACAATGCCAACTCACTCAAAGGGTTTAGACCATTTATAAATTGGTAAACACTCTAACAATTATGTTGGCCTTTTTTCAAGTCCACTTGATAAAATTTGTTCCAGTGCATTTTATGAAACCTACATAGATTGGTCTGTCTGGCTTGGGTTTGACTTGAATCTCATTGCCATGTGTTTAAGTATAATTCATGAGCAGTTCTATTTCATACACAAAAATTACTGCGCCTTACACTTCCTTTCGGTATGAGGTCCTCTTTTGTGGCAGTTGATTCGTTTTGCACAGTTCCGCAAACGCACAGTACGATTTCGTTGTCATTCAATAAATCTCATCCAGCTGAATTATTAATCGGCCCTCTGACGACGGCCCTCAGCTATCGATGTAGGGAATGAATAATGACATTTAAAGTTGTGGTTTCACGTTTTTGAACACAGTAGCAATTAAAGTAAACGTTAAAAAACAGCCCCGGAAAGGAAGGTGTTGTTCATCTTACTCTACAGCACTTTAAGGATTCGTATTCTAGCTCGTGAAGGCTTCATCAGCCGTAGAATAATTCACTGTTCCTAATTATCCTTCCGGACCTTAAAAATAACAATGATGCGGTAAATGTGAAAAAAGTCTGGTAATCCTTTTAGTTCAAAAGTGCATGTAATGAGGTCACTAGTGAGACTATCCGAACAGTTTTATTGGGATTTTCCCAATATTTTTACTTTTGGCAAGATTGCAGTTTTAGTCCTTAGATACATGGTTGAAAAAAAAAACAACAATATATCGTTTTATAGAGACGCAAGAATTTCTCTGAGTCCTATAATTCTACGAATATTCCAGATACAAAAGTTAGTTTGTGAATTTGTGCAATTTGAAATAAATGTATAAGTGCAAAATATGTGCAAATTAACCTTTCTCCTTTCTTCCGCTTGCATTAATTTTTGTTGAATCTCTTCATGAGTAAGCTCGGCTTTCTTCTCTCTATGCTTTTTTCGTATGCTCAGGGGTGGAAGTTTGCGTATTGATGACGACTGATTAGAAAGAGCGTTCTGGGCGGCAATTAATTCAAACCTATGAAAAAAATAATCATTTATCTAATTGTTTCGATAAAAATGAACATTTAGAATTTAATTGAATTAAACATATTGAATTATTAAAATTCTTGTAAAAACGTTATATGTGAATTCATTTCAAGGAATGTCACAAAGAACTTTCCTTTAAAAATTATAGCTGCTAAATATGCATTGTTTTATAGTTTCATACAAGAAAAGTATTGGATTTCAATAGCATAAATTTAAAAAATTCCCACCGGCCAGCCGTAAAACAAAGGTAAATTTCGTCTATCCAGGGATAAAGAAAATTTCGCCCTGCTGAATTTCTTTGTTGGACTGTTCAATTGCACTTGCATTTTCCAAAATGGGTCATAGTATCGGTTGATTTAGATGTTGTGCTGCACAATTGTTGTACTCGTATAAAATAACTCCGATAAAATCTCTAAGAAAGCTAGATGTTATAAGTGATCTGGGTTGGCTAGATATTTATGTATGACTATGCATAATTTTACACATTTATTATTTATTTAAGACATAAGCCCACAAAAGTTATTTAAGAGGAAGTACAGTCGTATCGCATGAATGTATAACAGCTACATTTTCACTGAGGAGGCACGAAATAGCTCTTCTGGCCCACTGATAAACGTTTTCTGTCGCCTTTTGATGACATTTCCGGTTATATACTTTTATTCTATTATTTTATTTATTCTATTTTATTCTATTAGTTCCTTCTGATGTCACACTATTTCCTTAAATGTTTGGACAATAATTTTGTGACATCATGCTTAAATATCTAACGTGTTTACCATTATAACAATAAAGAGTGATTTAAAAGTATTTTGACAAACTTTTAAGGGCATATGAAAGCAAATCGGCTTTACATAATACTTTATAGGTCTAAAATGTCACTGTTCTTGTGAGAAAGCTTTAGCTGACATAAACAGGGATGGAGCCAGTTCGGGCCTAGGGCATATTATACCCCCCCCCCACCCGAGGGCAAAAATATTTTGTAGGGGAAATTTTCCTCGAGAACAAACGTTTCTCCCTATTATCAACTTCATTTCATGACAGATGTTATGAGATTTAAAGTCAGTACATAGAGAACTGAGTTCTGGATGTCACTAGGCATAAAACCTTTGGTACATTTTCGAAGACGGAAAATATCATTGCTTTTAGTCAATTGTCCTGCAGCAATTCATAATATTTAAAAATGGAATGTATGTTTTTGCAAGGAATCAAGATGCATCTAAATAGAAAACAATATTACAATTGTAACATTGCATTTGTGTTATTGACGCATTTTACGAAAGAAGTTAGATTGATAAAAATTACATGCATTCCACCATTGTCAACATATGCATACGAAAAGAGTTTTAGTGTATTGCGAGTTGTTAGAAGTTATAAATACGCTACTAAGGTTCAGAATAGATTTCAAAGCCTCGTGATCCTACCAGCAGTTCAAGAAAAGTATATCTGCATTATAAAGAAGAAATGTTTGATAAATTGTATCCAAAAACCGAATTCAATTGCAGTAATGTTGTTAGGAACTGCTATCTCTATGAGTTGGTTTATCATATTTTCCAATAAAGCACAACAATTTTGCCCTTTTTTTATTATGACTGTTGTGTAATATCCTTTTTATTTATCATAATTTTAAAATCTTGTTTTTTTTTGTAATATGAAATGTACCATTGGATGCCTGGGAATGGACTCAAAACTGCACTAGACATTTATAAATATTTAAATTAAATGCTCTTTACACGTTTAAATATATTTCTTTAACATTATTAAATGTAAAATCATTCTGATGAATCTAGCAAGAAATTTATTGCAAGGTTGCATACAAATAATGCATGTTATCGTATTTGAATTCAAAGACTTAATTTAAACATCCGATCCTATTTCTGAGATTTGTTTGAGTTCTATTAAATTTAAAATAGCTTTAATTAAAGAAACAGAATTGCTCAATTTGAAGCTAGCTTTATCAGTGGAATGGGTTATTATTTCATTTGAAATGTGATAATTAGAACAATAATCTATATAGAGAAGGATTTAATCAATAGATTTTGATTACTTTTATACCCTGTTCACACAATGGACTTTTAAACCAGAAGATAAAGATCTGGTGAAAAAATGAGAGGGTTATCATTGCACTCCTCCTCTCCTCCTCCCGTTACAGGTCGTGTCTCTATGTTGGGTCAGTCGCGCTCCCCGTTGGACAGACCATGATCCCCTGTCGATTGGATTCTAATGCCACTCCTGGTTCTTAAGTAATTAGGATAGCATGATCTATCATTATTTCAGCCCTAGACATAGTGAAAATTAAAAGGAATGGAACTGAATAATAAAATGATAGACATGTATTTAGTATACAGGGTAACTAATGAAAATGGGAGCGAGTCAAGTTTCATTCGAATCATGAAATATTTTTTAAAAAATGTGTGTTCTGCCATAAATTATTTGTGTATAATGTGGTAGATCGGTAAGCCTAGAATAATCCACATTCCCTCTTTTCGCAATTAATTTTCTGCAAGAATCCCTCAAAAGTTTATTGTACGAGACTAACGCATTCTTTGATGGTGATCTCTTAGCAAGCATTTTTGAAGCAGCAAGACATCTTCAAAATGAAATGTTAGGTAATTGTTTAAAATATGGATGTAAACTTTAATAAACGGCTTGATTTGTTCTAATGATTTGTGCAGGGTGATTGGCTGCGATTCCCAGGCTCAGGAGTTTTATAGGAGAAAGTATAAAAAAAATATTTTAAAAAATCCACTCTTATCAGTGTACAAAAAGTGAAATTTTTGCATGGTAAAAATTATCAGCGACTTTCTTTGACAGAAAGCCAAACGATGATTGAAAGGAGAATATGATGCCACAGCTTTGGTCTTAGACCAATAGGTCGTTTGCCTGAAATATTCTTTATTCTGTACCTGTAGGAGATAGGAGAGCTAAACGGTACTATTGGATAAGAAAAGAGAGGTCTACTAGAGAAACAAATGCCGTTAGTGAGCTTTTAGTTGGACGAAACAGAATCATCTTGCCTTCGCTTTATATGAAGTTACGCTTGATGTGCCCAAACTCCGATTTAGCCTAATTGGGGCCCGGGGCAAAAACTTCTTTGGGGGCTTCCCTCTGCTTCACTATCCTCTCTGCTTTTTGTAAACATATCGCATTTGGCTATATGTAAAAATACAGGCCAAATTTGTCCAATATGATGCCACAGCTTTGGTCTTAAATGATAAACGAACATCAGTAGGTCGTTTGCGTGAAATATTCTTTATTCTGTGCCTGTAGGATATAGGAGAGCTAAATGGTACTATTGGATAAGAAAAGACAGGTTTACTAGAGAAAATTTGGTTACTATAGAAAAAAAATGTCATTAGTGAGCTCTTAGTTGGACGAGACAGAATCATCTTGCCTTCACTTTATATGAAGTTACACTTGATGTGACCAGGGCCCGACTTAGCCTAATTGGGCCCGGGGCAAAAACGTCTTTGAGGTCCCCTCTGCTTCACTATCCCCTCTGCCTTTTGTAAACATATCGCATTGATTGGCCAAATTTGTCCATCGCATTTGCGAAAATTTAGCTGAATTCCGCCCTAGAAAGCCATGGATTTACGAAATATAAATTTTTTGTGTTTTTACGAAAGATTAATGAAAAAGCTAACATAAAACTGACGGATTTTACACAGCACTTATATATTGTTTAAAAAAGTTCATTAAAGAAGGACACGTAAAATAAACTTTCTATTCGATTTGGGGCCCCCCTCTGATGTGGGGACCCGGAGCAAATACCCTGTATGCCTTTGCCTTAGTCAGGGCCTGGATGTGACCGTTCATGAAAGCCTTCAATCACATTAAGTCATGATTTATATACATTGGATAAACAAATTGCTTAGAATAAGTACAGAAAATCTGCTTCTAGATGGATTTTTTTTATCGCACTTGGATAGCTCATAAACGATTCGCATTTCGTGGATAAAACAGGGCGAAAAGCGTTGATCTCATTTATTCTTGTTGTCAAAAAGTTTCTGAGCAACTAACAATCCCAAAACAATATACTATTTAGTTAATAGACTGCTTGACACCTTCTTTGACTTTGAGAAGACTTTGCTTCTAGAATGAATATATATGCTAGTCATTTACACAATCATTTAGACTGTTTCCTTGAAAAATTTGGTAGTACTAGTGAAGGATAAGATGAAAGATTTCTCCGGGAATATTGAATACTATACTCGTTTATGAGTGAACAGACAATGTAGGAATCTGCAGATATTATATAAAAGAAGTTCATCTGGGAAAGTCAAACAAAAGAAGATTTAATAATGAATCAAAATAACTTTTGTTTTTATTTGATTATTTTTGTTTCTATTATTTAATAAAGCTATTGTATATTTGCAGGAATGTTGCTGTGTTTTTAGTTGATTAATTAGTTTTACAAGAGTTATTGAGGGATATGCTTAATTTAACGCCTGTATCCTAAGATACATTAATATGTTAACGTAAATGAAATTGTTATTGTATCTTGGAAACAAGAGATGACGAACAAAAACTGTCATATTTCAACACACAAAATACATACCAAATCAGTTTAGAATTCTCCGGTGCCCAAATATATATATTGGCCTGTGTTATAAACGTGATTGCTATTTTAATTAACAGCATTTTAATCTGTGCCTCGAGCTTTTGTGGTTAATTTCAAATTTATTAACGAAACCCTTTTCTAACATATATATCAAATCATTTTTAAAAAAAGTATTTTATTATTTTAATTCTTTTTACATCAGTAGAGTGCACACATAACATTGTTCTATATATCCATATAAAACTAATCTATTTTGGTATGTCTTATTCACCTTTAGATTTTTTGGAGCACTTTTAAATCCCTCTGTATAAAAACTTCAATATATTTGCATTAACTATTTAGAATATAATTCGAATATTTTGTCATACCTTATTCCACCGACAGCTCTTGAAGGTGGTCTAACGATTAGTCCCTCTTCTCTCAAAACTTGCAGGATAGTTTGTTGTTCCATCATATCTCTGTCTCTGGCACTCAATCTTGCAGGACATGCCTTTCCTACCAGAATTAATTCTAAGAAAGATTTTAAAGATAAGATGCAATTCGATTAACTTTATGTTAGAATATTAGTTTGACTGCATAATATAATTTCATCATTAGCACATTTAGGCGAAGAAGTTTGCCGGTTGTTATCACCAAAGCAACTCTCAGTTTTTCTGGGTAGTATAAGCACAGTGCATATATAATACTGGCGTTGATTATGTAGGTATAAAGTAAATGCAAGTGTCATTTTTTTTGTTTCGATCATTTTGTCTTTAGTTTTTTTTATGTTATTCTTTTTTATACAATAAAACTTTATTTGCTGATAAGAGTCACTCTCTAAATTTTGTGTACAATGCATAGATTAAGAATTAATTTCAATGTTGTACCTTTATACAAAATTTAAAATCAGCAAAATTAAATTGAAACAATTAAGATGTATACAAAAAATGTTTCCTTTTTCTTTAGATAGTATTAAATTTAGAAATAAATGAGCCAAATAAACATTAAAAATAATATTTAAAAACACTGAACTGATTTATTTTAGTTCAAAAATATTATCCAGTGGGTGTTCGAGAGAATAATCAGCGGTTTGTACGTCAGTGTCTTATTTAGTGACTTGCATTGTACTAGCTATTCATATTTCACTCTTGAGTTATATTGATTATTCTGTTAAGTGGCTGAACATTAAGTCCGGTACACATGTTCAATTTGTATCGGACAAGTCATTAACAGCAAAATAATGGGACAATGATTAGCGATAGGAAATGTATTGGTTGCAGTTGGTAGAACGCATGTACTTTCACAACATAAAAGTGTCATATTAGTTATGGACACTTTTGGACGGCATTTCTCTCGGAAGAAGACTAAAAAACTGGAACAGAACCGAAGTTATGCACATACTGCCCAACTGCCACCAATGTATCTATTTCTAGCTCCTGTTCGCTTCTCCGCCATATCAATGATTTATCCAGTAGAAATAATGCGTTTGTAGCGGGCCTCATTAAATTCAATAAATAAAAAAGATTCTTTAAGTTCGCAAACAGCAAGTTAAACGCGGAATTATTTTTTGATATCATAAAATTGTTTTGCAAGAAGTTTTTGAAGAAAACCAATCATGTGTAAGCGCACCATGTCGAATTTTATCATTGAACTACATCATGCATCAACTTTTAAACCATTTAACAATTGATGCATATTATTGAAGTTATGGTATGATTCTGTAATTTAAAATACCTAAGTTGAAATTGAAGATATGTTAACTATAAAGAATCAGGAGATTTAAAAGAAAAATGAGAGTTATAATATTCTGACAGGAAGTAATATATAAGATCATGATTAATTTTAGCGATTAATAATACATATTTTAGGAGTTTCAATTCAAAACTGAAATGAATGCGAATTTATAGTTACAAGTTAATCACACAATTTGTAAAAAAGATTACTTAATAAAAATTAAATGAGGAAACATTTTCACTCCAATTAATTAAAATAAAAAGTGGAACAAATAAGCAAAATAAAAACTGAAATCGGAAAAGTAAAATAAGTAATCTAAAAGAATGACGAAATAAAAAAAACTTTTCTCCATCATTTCTATTTTTTTGTGAAACTTTTGTTATTTTTATGAAGTTGATATCAAATTTTGCATAGACTTTTAGAATTTTTCTTCACTCTTCAAGCATCGCTATTATTTTTTAAAGCTGGTTATTATTTTGATATTACTTAATCAATAATTAGCAAGTTGATAATTCAAATGCCACATTGGCGGGGAAGTTTGAGAAAAGAAATAATCTTTAAGGTGTTTCCTTTTAAATTTCTTAAATGTAATTAAGCATAAAACTTAATCACCTAAACATTAAGGATGAAAAAATATATATTTAAACCTTTTTTTACTCGAAGTTACGAGAGACGTTTTCTTCTTTTTTTTCTTCCAAGCACTAATGTATCGTGAATGAAAAGACAAGAGTAAAGAATAAAATGAATTTATTTCCAAAAATTATCTACAAATACGTTTATTTTTCGACATAACCGTTGCGAAGATTCAGGCATTTGTCGTACCAGTGGACCAGGTTTTCGATTTCCTGTTCTAAAATTATTGACATCAGTGATACGAGATAGGTTTTAATGCTCCTTTGAAATTCCTCCTTAGTTTGGAAGTATTTTGAATTTTTTTTTTTTGAAGAAAGAACAATGAAAAGAAATGCCTAAACATTCACCCACCAAAGTCACAGTTTTGACATTTAATCGGAGAGCTCTTTACCTGGAATTCCAGAATCCTCAGTTTCTTTCGAATCACTCAATCAACTCATTGTAAAAAATCTTCTGTAGAGACAGACTTGCATCTCGATGTCCCCTTTCATAGAGAACTCGGCATAGAGCCGAATTTTTTTTTTATCTTTCACCTGAACTGAAGGAAGGCTAGGAAGCCAAAGCTTCCAGACTAATGAACAGCTTTAAAGGAACGTTTAGGCCCATCCCCCATCATCGGAGGCAACGTTCATCAAAGAAGGGATCGGAAATCAGGTCCGCTGATATGACAAATACCTGAATCTTCATGGTGATTATGTCGAAAAATAAGCATGTTTGAATATAACTTTTGGTAATAAATCCATTTAGTTCTCTACTCTTGTCTGTTTTTTTAGTGTCCCATCGAAGTTTGAAAAATCCATCCTTCTGTTTTAGGATCGATATAAAATCTGGAATAGAAGCACATTTTGTGATGCATTATAACATTAGTAAATGTCATTATGTTTGTTTTAATATACCAGGAAAAATCCACATACTTCTGAACCATCATTTAGTTTTTATGTTAGTATGTGTGATACTATGTTTTGACTTTCTTTTTTTAAAAATTTTGACTTGTACTGTGAGAAACTGTATATTTAATTTATTTCAAAATATTAGTTTATTTGCTGCAAGCCGTAATGTAATGTGATAACTTAATTTTTAATTTTATCATGATTTAAATTTTTTAGAAATAAATTCAGCCGTAATTTCCCGCAAAAGCAAAAAAAAAAAAAAAAAAAAAAAAAAAAAAAATCAATTAGTTATCCACTTAAATGTCATCGGTCGAAACAATGTTACTGAACGGTACTAACATGAGGAACGATTATTCTTAATATAAAATAGTTAAAAAAAACATAACTATTATAACTATTCTATTGTGTGACGTTTTTAACATTTCTTTGGAACTCCGTTATCGAATAATGTTTATTTAAACAGACTGCAACATCACGCACGTTTGTACAAGCTTTCCTTGGCGATTCTTTTTTTTTCCCCAGTGAAATTTTGTAGACGTTCGTTGTTGTAATACAGAATTTGTTTTGTTGTGCATCAATCATTTTTCAGTGCATGAAATATAAATTGGCAAGTTACTGACGTCACATTTTGGTGATATTAAATGTCATAGCTTTTGGATCAGAATGTCATGTTTCAACGGAATTAACATATGCATGTTTCCTAAAATAACAAATCATTTCAACACTGAATAATTGCAATTGGGAAAAGAAGTGAAGAACTGAAAATTCTATCTTTTTCCCAGCAAATTAAGGAAGTATGCATTTCAGACCATAAGGAAAGGAATTAGGCACGTAATAATAATAAGAGGGAAAATGTGTGATAAAATGACACCTCTTTTCTTTCGATTTGGTTTAAACAAAGTTCCATTAATTTACTGTTTTGAAGTTCCATGCGGGTTATTTCGCAAAATAGAACTCGTAACCTTGATTCATGATCAGATGATGAGAACGAACCTTGAGCCGACAACTCTTAAACGTACTCTGCATCAACAAAAGGACGTTTGAACCTAGATGTATTCAACATTTACCAGCTCCGGCATATATGACGGATCCTTCGTAGAATCCGGTCTCGAAACCGATATCCTGTTACAGAACTTGTGAAAACAGATTTTTACTTCAGAACCCTTTCCTCTCATACGCCTTCATTCTAAATACATTTAGGCAAGGATATACAGACAGGATTTCACTCTATGGATAGGGGTAAGATAAAAAAAAAATATCGACTCTATGATGAATCTTAACTGATTAATTTTTTTGATATGTATAATGCTTAATAAACAAAAGTGCTCTTATTGTGCAATATATCTTTTTCGATTAACTTTCTCGTTAATTGAAAATCGAAAAATTATATTGAACGTAAGAATTATTGCTGTTCTATGCATGATCAACGATCTCCGAATGATGGAACTGATAAACTAAAAATTTGAATAACATTCACAAAAATTAACAATGTGTAATTAAAACGAATTTCATGGATAAAAGTGATAAAAAAAGGAAGAAAATTAATTTTTTATAAATAAAAGTAGAGGATACATAGTTTTTCCAAAGAAACCCCCCAAAATTTTGTGTATTCTACAAAACTTTTATTCCAAATCATTTCTTCACAATATCGCAAAGACTGTTTTATATCTTTTAAATAAAACAGAAATATTAATTAAATAATCCAAATGCACCTCATTTATGTCTTTTGAATGTGATGATAGCCAGTTTTAAATTATCATTCATAACTGATGAAGATAAAATTGATGTCAGACTGGTTAGTTTTGTAAAGGTTGTTGGCTGAAGAGTCATGTTTTGTCTAAACCGCGCCAGTGATATTAGAATAAGGCAAACAGTTTTGAAAGTTTTTTTCTTAATTTAAATGTTAAAGTGAAAATACCTGTATAATTCAAACATTTTTTTTTTGAATATAGGAGCATTTGTGTTTCATCTTATAAGCATTCTAATTCTTTTGAAAATGTTTCTGAATGAGATTCTACGCCAAATATTACAGATTCAGTTGAATAATTTTGAATAATTAATCTTCTTTGCTGGAAATATCAATTGTTTTTAAAGGATTCATGCAATAACGAGAAAGATTATATTTACAATGGCATTATGTCCTAATGCCATTGTAAATATTTTCATTAATCTATTGATATTATGATTATATATTTAGATACACATTTTATCTTAATTCATTCAGTATAGACAGAGCTTTTATGAGAGTATTATAGTGTATAATATTTCCATAGAGTACGATATTGCGTAAGATTTCCATAAAGCAAGAACATTTTAGAATTCGTTCACAAGTGCAGTACGTTTAATAATGGATTCTGCGCATTAAAGCAAATTTTCTGCAATTATTATAAGGCATCGTAATTATGAATATAGATTTTTAAGTAACAATATTATTATTTGAAAAAGTTTTACTAATTCTGCACTCTTAGGCAGCAAAACTTTAGGACCTCGAGAAAAAAGAAAACTTATTGGACAATGAAAGAAATGAAATCAAAAGTGGATAGTGTAAATGTGTCTTTTCAAATGACAATTACTATTGCCTAGTATTGTGATTATAAAATTGTTTGCTATATTGTGAAGAGCCATTTGTCAATTTTAAATATCCAGCATTATATGGAAACCCGGAACATATATGAAGCTTCATTTTATTAATTTTTTATGTGTTCTCAGCATCAAAAATTTATGTCATGGTGTAAACCTTCTGAAAAGAAACGGGCATTTCATTGGCTGAAAGCTGTGCCTCCACACTTTAATTAAATTTAAATGATAAATTTAATTTGCAAATTAATTTAAAATCCAGTTTCAAATTGAATTCAGAAATTTAAAAAAAATTACTAGCATTAATTAATTTTTCAAATTATATTAAATATAACATAAGAGAATGCTGATATCCAAGTAAAATATTTCATTAATTATTAATGAGTTGACTGAGTTTCTTTAATCGTACGTAATCCTATGTAAGATTACTAATGTACATACATTGTTTTCCGTATATTCATTTTTCTTTTAGCATCATTACCATTTTCCGATTAATTTTATTGATTTTGTAATAAGAGCTATCTACTCATAAATACAAAAAATAATTCGATCCTGAATCCTTGAGTAAAAGATAAATTTTGACGAATGTCAGCATTACGTTTGTCATGAAAGATTGCATTTTCTACGAGTAGCAAACATAGTTTTACAATTTTGCGGTCAGTTTTTTTTTTGAAAAATAAAATTTATCTACAAAATATCAGTAAATATCTTCTAATGATACCGATTTGAGAATAAAAATTCAGGTTCTTATTTCAAGGCTTTAATCATATTTAGACAAATATCGTTGTGTGCAGAATGAAATACTGCATTCAGTTATTGTTTCAAAATTCGCCAAATGATTTGACTAAAATGACCCCTTGGGGAGGGGGAAAAAAATTAGTGACGATGGAGGGGCGCCACAATTTCTTCCCTCGGTACTTTCCTGCATTCGGGTGTTTGCGACAACTACTAGCATCAATTATACATCTATGATAAAATTATGAAAAAGACGATTACTAACTTATGTTCATATTACTGATTATTGATCTAATCATCCTTTTGATCATTCTTGAATATTTTTGTGATCTATTCATTCCCAGAAGCTCTGAAATGCATATCACCAAAACTTGTATTTATCATATTTATTTTTTTTGTACATTGAATACAGATATTTTTACACTAACCACTCGTTAATTCCCACTTATAAGGATTTAAATGTATTTTTTTTCATGTTAACACCTTTTCTTACAGCTTTTAAAACACTTAGATTAAAATGCTTCGAGATGTAAAAGCTTTCAATATACATTCAAATATATTCAAACTTACCCAAGTCCTCGTTTGGAACAAATTCATTGTCCACTTCACGAACTTTTCCTGGATCTGAGTTTTCTGTAATGACATGAGAATAATCATCTTCCAACTCGTATACTCCTGAATCCCAACTACTGCTACTGGACTTCGACGACCCTTCAGATTTGCTACTCTTCATTGATTCCTATTAAATTTCATAATGTTTTTCGAATGCCATCACTGTTGTATCAAAATGTCAAAATTGCCAAACATTTTACTGATGCAAAGCACTCATACATATTAACTGCGTTTTCTCTCAAATTGTTGTATACGTTACTGTAAAACGTCTTATATTGCTAGATGTTTCAGCTGTTACTTCAAAATTTCTTATGTTTCGTGGTGGGTGGCTTTTAGCATGCGATATTTTGATGTAACAGCACCGCTGTGTGCAACTTCTGCATTTCCCTATTGTTCTTAAGAAAAATATAAATTAAAAAAAAGTTACTATTTAATGTTTAAATTGAAAATTATATACCAAATGCGATATGGATCAAAAATATAAATGTCTTTTAAATACTTATTTAAGCTGTTAATGATTGGAATAAATTTTATTTTTCACTAACCTGTTGTGAAGCAGTGCTGTTCACAACGTGTGTGTTATACAGAATATCACATATAACCGCCGAAATAATAATTAATGATTACGACAAGGAAAACAGGAAACATTTGCTTATAAAATGCAGAATATGACAGTTTAAAAGTTTATAATGCAATTATTAATACTTTTAACAATAAAAATATCGTGAAGCATTTGGTTTGATTTAATGATAAAAAAGAAACAAAACTATTCTCATTTTCTCAGAAATTTCGTAAAAGATATCGCTTCAAGCTGTTCCCATAAAGGCACATAAAATGCAATTCTACCAGCTTTAAAATTCTTTGATCTTTGGTAAAAGGCCGAGAACAAATAATTTTCCTGTACGGATTAACAAGCTTAAGCACGGATGAAGCATAATTTTATCATATCACTACAAAATACCTTCAGAATTTTGCCAAAAATATTATATATATAGAGTGCACGTTCTGTTTGTTACTATAATGATAATAATAACGCAAACATACAAATCAAGTCTTAAAATTTGGATTAAAAGACATCCATTTAAACTAAATATATATTTGAAAAGGATTTGATGTAAAAAAACCTTTCATTCATCGCAACTTATAAATTAAAGTATAGCATATGAACTGCTGATGTTTAAAAACCATGTAATCATAAAACTTAATTGAATTTCATGGTAAATCGTAAAAAAAAAAAAAAAAATTATATCCAACGTTTTGTTTTCATAAATGCCAAGAAAAGTTTATGTTGCTAACATTTTGACTTAAAACTTTACTGAAATGTTTTCTTCCATGCACATTTCTTTTTTTTCACTGAAAACAGTTTTACATGACATATTCTATATGAATGCTGAATGCATTTTTCATTCAGAGCTGTAGCAGCTTTGAATGTTAACTACCTGTGGGAGTGAAGAAAGTCTTTCTTCGATTCACTTTGTAATCTTCTACATTTTTGCGGAGAACATGGACAGAAAAACTTTACAGAGAATGATAGAAGTTTCGACAATTTTTATTCAATTCTTTTTTTACCGTAGCTAGCCCAGTGGAACTAGATTTTAAAATGTACCGAATTTTTTTCACTTAGCTTTGTTTTAATACGCGATTTCTTTTCTCGATTGTTGCTTTATTATGTTCAAAAGTTCCGAATTTTGAAAATATTTTCAAAATGTAAATGAGGGAGGTTATTCCCATCAGTACAAGTGAAGAGTTAAATTTGTCATATGACCGACTAGTTAGTACAGGTTGTATCCAGTTCAATAAGTACAGAGCGTGTGCATACTGTTTGACAACGGATTGTAAAACCCTCCGCGCTTTTGCGCATGCGTTAGGTCGGGTTTAATTCGACAAAATAGGGGTGAGAGGAAAGATGAAAGGAGGAGATGTTTACATTTAACAATAAAGACTCGCGTTTTTATGAGACGTAAACATTACAGATAATTAGTAATACAGAAGGAAAAAGGTACTAATGCAAGTACCTTTCAAGTACAGTAAAATATTTCGGAACAATTTTTATTTAATGTAAGGGCATAAACATTATATTATGAAGAAAAAATGAAAAATTTCTGTTCTTAAAATTTGGTAATTACTTTTTTTACAAAAGAATAATTATCTTTTTTATATTAAAATTCTTCTTTTTTATATGTTATTAAATTTTTTCTGTAATATTTTAATTTCCTATTTTCTGCTTCTTGGTCACAATATTTAATAACATTATCTAAAATTTTATTCGAACCACTCCTGAAAGCTTTTTTACCACTTGAACTAGCCATATCAATATGAAATTTTGAGTTAAAATAAAATGCGGTCAGAAATATCACAACACTTACATACACGTGAAACAAATTGAACTTAAAAGTATCTAATGAGGGAAATCCAAGGTCAAAGGAGAATACCGGAAATGCGCTCATCGTTCCGCGTCTCACCCCTAATGAGATGGAATCGTCGAAATGTGGTCGTCTCAGAACGTTGACGAAAGTAATTTGATTACAGGCACTCAAAAGTTCTTTGTTGCTCCATCGCGATAAGCTCGCCAGTTCACAGTTTTCTCCTGGCATCAAATTACTAGTCCAAAACATTACATTCTGGTACTTCCACGTCTAGCTTACTCCTCTAATTTTACCTCATGTGTCTTTTTCTTCCGATAAAGAATTTACTTAAAGGACAATGATTCTCATGCACCGAAGGAGGCAAACGTCGAAGTCATTGCAGGAAGATGGTTATGTAAATGTGGATTTCAAGCCTTCCATCTTTTTATAAACATTAGCAAAAATCATAGTTGCAAAGGGCTCGCACTCGAAACGCCAGACAAATATGCTCCATTGGCATGCATAAATATGTTCCATTTGCAATCGTTCAATTTGTATACTATTAATGAAAGTCAAACAGCAGTTCGCCGCCTAACAATCGATGCCATCTATCTCAATTTTCGAAGTTTACAGGAGCAACAAAGAACCGAATTCTTCGCAAACGGATAATAGATATTTCTGAAAGGGGAGCATTGGGAGAAGCAGTTAAAAAGTTGATTATTCTGATGTGAAGAACGGTATATTAGCATTAAATTGAATATTTAATCATACTTTTTTTATACAAACTTTAAAAGCAATTGGATAAAAATAATTACAAATTATTAACATAAATAACTTTATTCAATGGCAACTGCATTTCTTCAGATGCAAAATGAATAGTAAAATTTTTTTTCTAAAAAGTAATAAAAGTAACAAAAGAGTAACAAAAAAATCTACATCCTTTAACGAGTAGAAGAACTTTATACTTTATTAGATTCAATGTCTTCCGCATGGCAACAAGAATTGATTTTGGAAAAGAGTGTGAAAGCTTCGACGCGTTTTTTTTTTATAATCACATTGGGAAATGTGTCGTTTCAGAAACATAAATTGGGAACAAAAATTATTCTTCAAGACGGAAGTCACGAATATTTTAGCAGATTGTTACCGAATTCCATTAACAAATTGCTTTCCGACACTTTTAAGGCGTATACATCTTAAAACTAGAAATTGGACGAGAAGGGATTGCTTTGTCCTATTACAGCGAGATTCAAACACGCACATATACGGTTTTCCTGTTAATGCCTTTTCTCCAGATTCTAATATGTTGAGATCATGTTAAAATAATTTAAATCTGGAAATACCGAATCAATATTAAATTTAAGAATTGAGAAATAATTTGATTACAGTTGTTTTCTGCTACTAGAACCTCTTTAAATGTAATATTACTGAAGCTTACATTAGTAAGGGATGAAATAGTTCAACCAGTTTCAACGGTTTGTTAAATATGACTAACAAATATGTAGAATTTATCGGTGGTATATATCCGATTTTTATTTTGTGTAATATAAAATATGTAATAATTTGCAGCATTTGTATACATCAGTACTCGTATTGTGATCGTAGGGATCAGGGATCATATGAAAAAATACTCAGTATTTTTAAACTTGCTTTCTCTACAGTAACAGCACAATGAAAAAAATATATTGACCCTGTCTAAATATTGAAATTGAGTTTAATGTTATAGTTACTGTTCTTCAATTTACTTCATTTTTGCTGTATGCACTGATTAACCGAACTTTTGTAACAGACCTTCGAAAGATTATTTGCTTTGATTCTTGGTACTGTGGGTAACGATTTCTCAAACAGTGTGTGGGTTTAATAACGTAATCTTATTAAATTTTATATATTATTTAAACATATACAGAATTCTTACTTTAATTGTTGCCTATATCTAATTTGTTTTAATCCTTATAGATAGATATATTCCCCCAATTCGAAAAAAATGACATAAATGCCACGAAGAATTATCTTTTATGTTTGAATCTATAAATATACTACTTAAAAATATTATGAAATCTAAATATGTATTTTTAGGAAACTATTCATTACTCTCTATTATTTTAAACATAAAAGAAGTTTAAATCCTTTGTGATCAAACTAGTGTGGTTTGGTGTGGAGAGGGGGGTGCCAGCTCAGGTGTCGTCCTCGTCATCTGACCGCGGTTCAAAATTACGAGGTCCGTCCCAAAATAGCCCTAGTGTTGCTTCAAACGGGACGTTAATATAACCAAACCAAGCCTTTGTAATCAAAATTGAGTTACGAAATTTTGAAGTTTTAAAATTGAGTTATTGAATTATTGAATTGAGTTACTGAAGTTTAAAAAATTAAATCATTATTTTAGATCAATTTGCTGGTTGCCTCAAGGTAGGTCCTTCAATTAATGGAAGCTTCGAGGAAAAGTGGCTGTTGATGAGTTTAAAATAATGACTTCAAAACTTAAAACCTCGCTCAGTTTTGGTTACAGAAGAGTAGAATTTTTTTTTTGTGTGTGTAGGCACTCTATAGAACATATCGTTTGTTCTCGAGTCACTAATGTATTTTGGAGGCTGAATATTAATTATAAATTAAGCGGAATTTTGATGTTTTTTCACGATAATTTATGAAAATTTTATTGCTAAAATTGATTTTTACACTATTTTACAATATAAGAAATTGTCTTTTAAGGGTGCCGTATACACGCCACCTACAATTTTCAAACGTAATGTTATCCTATGGAGAAATATTTCAAGTCTATTAAGTTTGCTATTGCGGTTTCTTTCTTATGAAGTCAACTGCAATCAGTAGAAGGAATAAAAACACAGGATTCTGCCAAAGGAATTTTTTCTCGGACTTCTCACAGTATTTTTAAATATTTATTAAAAGTCGCAAAACTTCAACTTCGCACATTTAAATAATTTTATAAAATTTTTTATCGTAAATAAAATAAAAATAGCAAAATAGCAGCATCAGTATTGGTATCTTCTTTCCGATGCACATATATATATTTTTTAAATGTGTAAAAGCAGTATTTTAGTCTTAAAATTGGAAAAATAATTTGCACTCCCCTCTAATGCTCCTTTAACCCCTCCCATTCGCGGAGGAATACAATATAAACCCACCCTTTACAATCTGATTTATTATCTGGTCTTCACTTGGTCTTAAAATCTCCCCCTCAGCATTATCTTCTTTCCGCCTTTCTTTCTTTTTATTTTATTTACCATCTCAGCTGTGGTCTTCACAATCCATACTTGTTTCTGCGATCTTGGAAACAAATTTAGTAGAATATTTTTAAGTATATGATTATATCTATCTGTAAATTTGCAAATCGTTTATTTTTCTTGCTCACATGTTTGAAATATTGAGGGGAAATTAACGGAATATGGATTATCGAAGAAAAAAAATAGCAATAAAAGCAAAAAAATTCCCATTCTGGAAATTAAACAAAGATGGAACAACAATTGTAAATAAAAACCATAAGTATTATTTTCAAGTGCAGGGCCAGTTGTATATTACACAAAGATGCTTTTGTTTATTTGCAATGCGGACGGAGAAGGGGCAAAAAAAAAGAGAAAATAATTCATGATCCAATATTTTGGCAACAAAAAAATGGAGAAAAAATTGACCTTCTTTTATTTTGACTGTTTGTTGCCAGAACTTGTTGATCTCAGATATCCGAGATCGATGAAAATTCGGGATCCTTCTGCTATTATAGAGGCCCAAAAGAAAAAAAAGGAGAAAACACAATAGGAATGTTTCTGAAGCTTTTTGTTCTCTGGTCACTTTTGTAACTGTACTTTTTTTTGTATATAATTCGTTGCTATTTTGCCTACGTTTTTTTTTTTATCAGTGTTTTATATATTTGATATTGTACATAGCATTTATCTTATTTATATAGTTGCAATAAATGATAATAAATTTTATTCTAAATGGAAAAGTAATATTGATTTTATGAGAAAAATAATTACAGGAATTAAATTCATTTAAAGGGTGGTAAGATATAAGAAAATCTATATTCTCTTTTATTTACTAATATTTGAATATTCTCATATTTCTGAATGAATTTTCTTCAAAATCGCTATAATCTTTTCTCATAAAAGGAAATGTATGTGTATGTATGTATATTACATTTGTTCACTAAGCAGTATCTTTATCAAAAAAATTAAAAAAAAAAAACGTGTAAAATCATTTTTTTTGCTTGCTTGTTAACGATTAATACAATTTAATAGCTTTATTTTATGTTTCTGGTTGTGATTTTGCTAATATTTATCAAGTTACGAACAACTCCGTGCAAGTACTGCTAATTATATTAGTGGTTTGGGAGCTATTTCAGAAATCTTAAATAAAGCTTTCAGAGAAATGTTCACGCATCGTTATCATTAAATGAAAATTTCAACAGCAACATGATAACAAAGTAATGTTTTTTTTTTGAAAATCTATATTAACATTTCTGTATTAATATATTTTACTATTGATCCTTCCTCCTATTGATCCATCCTATATTTTACTATTTATCTATGTATCTCCATTGCTGATCTTTGGATAATGAGAAAATAATTGTTTAATGAAACAAGAACATGCCCTTAATGTAATAAATTATTAGATGTATAAGAATCAATGCTAGTAAAATTAATTATATTAGATAAGAATATAATCTGTAATGCGCATAAACAATGCTGAATGAGAAAGTTTTTGTATTAGTTGAACTTTAAATACTTTCGTTTTTCAAGTTCCTATTTTAGTTGAGATTATTGAAAATTAGAAAGATGCATTGCACAAAATGTGGAACAGTATAAGTTTTTTAAACTAGTAGTAAATGTTGCATGTCTATCGAATTTGAAGTTAAATATACACTTATGAGTAAGCTATCAAAAGCAAGCTAAGTTAATTTTAGCAATCATAAATCTGGATTATAAAAATTATCTAAAACTAAGTTGATCACTGCTTTCATAAAAACTTTTTCTTATATGACAAAGAAATAATGTTTTTTAATGTGTATTGGCATTTGTGTTACAATATATTTTACAACTATTTTTCTTCCAATTCATGGTTATATATAAGTAATCATAATTTCTGTTTTGAACGAAGCAACATTTCTACCAAGTTTTTTAATTGAATCTTACTAAACATTTTTTTAAAATTTTAGTGACTTGCAAATAAAAAAAAATGACTGATAAGCCTTCAGGAATGCGAAACAGTTTTGACTTATTCCGGATGTTAGAGAAATGTTTGCGGTCACTTTACTCTTTTCTTTGTTAAATACAGGTGACCATATTATACATATTCTGAAATATTAAGAAAAGAATTCTATAGAAATTAGATTTAATTTAAAAAAAATGTAACCCTTTTTTTATTTTCATATTATTTTTATATATATAAGTAAAAATTATTACAAAGCCAAGATGAATTTTCAGATTGAAACATTCCAGAATTCTGATACGAAATCCTGGGTAAGCGGATGAATGGAGATATTGGCAAAATCTAATAAATAAATAAAAGAAAAGAAAAGAAAAAATCATTCAATTAATGGTTTAAAAATTTCGAAAACAAGGAGACACTTAATTTAATATATGCATTTTACAATTTAATTTATTATTTATTTCTTCCAATTTATGCACATTATCATATTGGTATCATATAAGTTGGTTAAATTCCACGTTTATAAAAGTTAATTAATAGAATTTATCCTAACGTTATTTTCAAAATAACTATATTAATTTTTTCTTTTTAATATGGTACAAATGAGTCATTTAATTAAAATTTAGGATATTCTCTTTTTTGCGAAAATAAGGCAGAAATTAGGAACATCCCAGCTACACAGAAACACCAGGTCATATCAAATACGTCACATGAGTTGAAAAATTCACCTTAATTTTATTCGTTTCCTTCCTCATTTAAGCTTATTTAATATTTTTTTAAATAAATAATTTACTTATAAAATTTTAAAGAAAATTTAGGGATATTTTATTAAAATTCGCTGTAGGTACTAAAACTATTGAGAGAAAGGATTGAACCCATTCTTTGGGGATGAGTTCGAGGTCTTACATTTTCATAGGCACATAGATCTTGCCCGATCCTCCTGGATTGAAAAATTAATTAACGCAATTATTGTTAAAAATGAAGTCGTGTCAAACGGAATACTATAAATGTTAAATTATTCAATTACTCCTTCTAAATTTCAGGATTCTCTAATATTAATTAACATAATTATGAAGAGCAATTAAATGTCCCAAAAATCGAAGTATTTCAATAATTAATTAGTGCTGAGTTCTGTGTTCCAAGAGTCCTTCTAACATTCACGCTGCCCTCGTACGATTTTCTGTGCAAGCAGAGAAAATCTAAATCTAAAATCTAAAATATCCAACTTAAAGAGTATCTTTTCCAAACAGGTTTGGGGGCTCATTAACACCACCAAACCCCTCTTGTGATGTACAAAGACAATGTCGGTTTTCGAAAAAGAGTAAGGGAAAGTTTTATTGGGGCCAGTTCGGTGCGTCGGTTGACCTTCTGAGTGTCACACTCTTCACACAGCAATATCTCCTGGGGACTAGGAATTCTTTTTTTGTTGGGTGTTATTCGGCTTGTCAATCAAACCTTTTAAGCCTCTTCCGTCATTTGTTTGGTCACCGCCTTATCCTCCCCATCGATAGGTGGCTCTTTCGTCGACATCGGGTACTTTCTCTGTACTCATGGAAAGACTAGATATTGTTTTTTGGAGACACATATATTTGAGAGAAATGCGATGTCACAGGAAAGCTGGACGACCGATTGTCTATATTGATGAAACTTGGGTAGACAGCAATTTGACATTTAAGAAATGTTGGCAAGATGACACAGTTTTGGGAGCTACAGCAAATGTTAATTCGAAAAATAGACTTATAGTTGTTCATGCTGGGTCATCAACGGGTTTCCTTACGGGTGCTTTACTAGTATATAAAGCATCAACAAAAAGCTGCGACTATCACGGGCAAATGAACTATGAAAACTTCAAAAAATGGGTGTTGGAAAAACTTCTTCCAAATTTGCAACCAAGCAGTGTCGTATGCATGGATAATGCACCGTATCATACGACTGTCGAAAACCGCACTCCAACGAAGTATTCTACAAAAAAAGTTATGATAGACTGGTTGAAAAACAACGGAATACCCTGCGATCAAAAAATACGAAAAGCGGAACTGTTCTCTCTTGTAGATAGTAATCGTCCAAAGAAAATTGTCTATAAAATTGATAATTTAATAAAGAAAGAAGGACATGAAGTTATCCTACGACCCTCTTATCATTGCGATTTGAACGCAATCGAATTTGTGTGGTCCTCTGTAAAAAGAATAATAAAGGAACGAAATGTTACTGGCGATTTAAGTTTGGAGAATCTGAAATCTCTTCTTCAAACAGCTGTCACTGAAGTTACTTCGGCAGAATGGGCAGCGCATTGCAAACACGTAGAAAAGCTTGAAAATAATTATTGGGAGAAAGATGGACTGTTAGAAGATTTAGTGGACGAACTGTCATTTCAAATTGATACCAATGATGATTCTGATTCAGAAGAAACCGAAACTTGTGAGAGTGATTTAGAGGATTTTGAAATGCTTGAATGAACATTATTTTCGATATTTAGACGGTATTTTATTTTATTTTACTTTTAAAACTGTTTTGCCTTAGAAATTGTTGAAAAATACATGCTGAAAATTTAATAATCAACGAAGTTCTGTCATTGTATTAATAATCTAAAGTCCTTGATAATTATTAATAGTTATGAAAATATTAAACAATTATTAAAAAGTTAAATAATTACTTTTTTATTATAATAATTTTCATCTATTGCATATTTATTAATATTTCATTTTTATGTCTAAAAGTTTAAATAATATTATATAATTAATATATTAAACAATTTTTTTTCACTCTTTATAAATCAATTAAAAAAATCGCCAATACGTCATCAAGGCGATCAGTAAGCCAACATAGATGCCTTTCTTTTTAAATCCCCTATTGAAAATAGAGCAGGTCTTGTTTCCACGGCAACAGACTATCGTAGACATATTGGCGGGAGCTATTCTTAAGGTAGACAAACAGTATATGGCACTCTTAACCTTTTAACAACACCAGTTTAATTGCTAAGCAATTTTTTTCCTGAATTTCGTCGATTTTTAAGAATTTTTTTTGCATACTTTTTAACAATATATGCGTTGTTACAATGGAAATGTAATAATTTTTCTTGTTTCTTCAGATATTAAATAGCGTGATTTTCTTCCATTGTTGAATGTTTAGAAAAAGAAGTATACGAATTATTTACGCAGTTCACAACAAAAATCAGAGTGAAATCACATTCCTGCATAGGACGCAGGCAATTTAAACTTATGATCCGAATATTTAATTGCAGCATGATATCACGGGATTCGACTTCATTTGGAAGGTTCATAATAAACAGGAAAGTTGTGAAGCCATTAAAATAATATGGCTTTAATATCTATCCCTATTTGATACCATAAAATATTTTGTTGAGAATCAAGTTATGCATGAGATTTAATTGATATTAAATACAAATATTATTTCCGTCGAACCAGCTGCTCACTAATGGCAGTTAGTTCTGTATAAAATGGATTACTTTTTGTGTTATTTGGTATCTCAGATTATATTCTTTACTGTTATTAGTTTTCAGACCATATGATCAATAGTAGATGGTCTAGTATTATGGATGTGAATAGAAATGCCGTTCAGTCCCTTCCTTTGTGAATATTAATATTTGGAAGTTCGAATATAACAGACGTATGTATGACGTAGATTACCTCCTTACAGATTTTTTCTGTCAGTAATAAGCAATCGATTTCAATCTGTAATGACAAAAGCATCTGTATGAAGTGGTTATTGATCGAAAGAAAATGGGCATTTTGATACTTACAAATCAATAATCAATAGCTTTTCACTTCTGTATTTTCGTTTTCACATAAAATGAGTTTTTTAATCTGTTAAAGCGAATTAATATGTGAATATAGATGTGGTGGATCTATTTTCGTAATCATCAAGTCAAGTTTTTAAATTATATCAGAACTGTTAGTTGAATAACAACTTCGGCGTAATAATATATTGTATAGTATAAAACTTATTCGAAACTACATATTTAAATTTAGGTGGGAATGCAGCAACGCAAAAGGAAATGCTATTTACATAAGCATTTATGGTAAAGAAATGTTTTCACATACTAAGAATTTACGGTGAGGGGATTGAGAAAGCTTTATTAAACAATTGAGGTCAATAGTTATTTTTTAAACTGATAATTCTTTATAGATCATCAAAATCCTGGTATTCGAGAGTCGGGTTCATCTATCAAAATGATTTCAGAAAAAAAAAAAAAAAATGTGGGAAGATAATGTGAATGAGACAATGAGATAGAATTAACAAATTAATCAAAAGTAGATATTTTTAATTATCGCTTTATACAGAAACAGAAGTGATATTGATTGTTGATTTCATCTTTCATGCATTTATTAATTTCGAATTTGTTACTTAAGCGAAGATTATGGTAGTTGCACGCTTATTTAGTGTTTGTCACTTATCATATTTGCGAATTATTTACTCATTTATTAAATATTTTTTGCATATGCATTAAAATATAAATAATGCAAATATCTTTAAAAATTATTTAGAAAAAAATGTATTATTTTTAAATTTTTTAAAAAACATATAATTTTTAAAAATTTTGAAATATTCCAGGCAATTTAGTTTTTAATTTCTTTCTATTATTTTTTTACTTATTATGCTATATAAATTTATTTGGAACAAAACTGAAATATTTTGCAATTCAAATTGAAAGCTAATTTCTTAGAAATATTCTTAGGGACAAGGCCTGTATTTCATTATGAATTTTGTGTTTTTCTGAGCTAAAATTGACTTTCAACTACCTAAAAAAATTCGAAAAAAAAAAAAAAAAAATGCATACTCGGTTTTCTCCTAATGTTTAAAAGAAATCTTAATCAGCATTTTTTTTTTGTAATTTTCACAAAAATTAAGACATTTTGAACATTTTATAGATATTTAAATCTAATATTTATAGAAAAGATATTTAAAGATAAAGTCATTAAAAATATATTTATTCTTCTAAGCCTTATAAATATTCATTTTATTGAGAAATTTTTTTTTATAATGCTATTTTTGTTGAATATAAGCGTGCATTTTTGTTATGAAACAATAAAAAAGTAATTTCTTATTTTCTTCATTTAAAATGTCGATGGTTTCATAAAATCAAATAAGTTCCGATGATTTGTTAGCGACTTTTTTCTCTTCAAATAAATTTATTTCGTACCACCCTTTTTTTTTTTTTTTAACTCCATGCAGCTAGAACATTTTTATCAGAAGAATCTATTGTCTCTAAAAGGTTCATTCCTTTTCAATGGAGCAATTTATTTCATATTCTAAAATGGTAAATATTTGAAGTGCTGATTTAAGGAGAATCAATGAACTTAGAAGCAGCTTAGGTCGAAGCTGTAAAGGTCTTCATATTAAATTCTTTAAATGTAAAATGCAGTTTCAGTTGTCTATTCATAAATTCATTTGGCACGGGAATTATATGTTATTTTAGAAGTTTTTAAATATTCAACGAAATTCGAAAACTAACATTATTAAATAATTAAATTGATTAAAAATTGTTAAGCTTTAATTTGAAAAAGAAGTCCGGAATTCATTTTACTTTAAATTTAAAAACAATTTTCATAGACTTTACTCGATGAATAAACTGAATTAAAATGATTATCTGAAATATAAATGTTATATAACATGACAAAAAAGACTATTGGGCTCGACCGGGATTTGAACCCGGGACCTCTCGCACCCAAAGCGAGAATCATACCCCTAGACCACCGAGCCTTCGAAACCAATGCATCAAAGTAGAAACAGCTTCTTCTTTCCGCGACGCGATAGGTCCTTTCTAGGTTGATGGAAACGTCACGGCTTCTGGCTTGACGTCACGAGCGAAGCAGTTGGGACTGTTTACGTTTCGTATTTTGTTTCTGTTTTAAATTTTAAAATGAGGCTTGCTCTTTATACAAAATTTTGGAACGTTTATGTTTCCGTTTGAATTCCATAATATTTCCATAGGAATTGAGAAATTATTCTATGGAATGATTTATTAGGTTAACGTTCTGTTCGAAGCTACATAAAGACGAAGTAAAATATATGCTGCGAGTTTGAACTGTAGTAATGGCCCGAAAAGTTATTTTGTGGATGCACACATCTTAAGCTGACATACATATGGATCTTTATGAATTAAAAATTTATAAAGTTCTTTTCTTTAAGAAATGTATTCAGCTTATTTTTTTTAAATCTACAAATTGAAAATCAATTAACAAAATTATATACTTTTAAATTACCATGACTGTTTTTACCTATTTATTTTCAATATTTTGTAGAATGAGTCCGGAAATTCTTGGATTTTTTTTTACTTTACATTTCTTTTCTTTCCTTTTTTTTATTAGAATTATCTATGTAAGTAATGAACTTTGATTTTTTTTTCTATAATTGACACAAAAATAAATGACTAAAGCCGTGGGAGGGGGAGGAAGATTAAACTAACTTATTCTGTCTTAGCAAAATTAACGAGAATTTAATCGACAACAAATTTGAAATTTCTTCAACAAGTGGTAGGCGAGCTATCCAAAGTATGTTACAAATCTTTAAAAAGTGGACAAGGAGTGGTTTCTGTTGTTGTATTTTGATTCGTACTCAACTTTTATCTTATTTAATAATTGATATAAATATACGAAAATCGTGAATGCAAAGTAAACTCTTGAAGACAGTGACAACTAACCTCTCAAAATTTCAACAATTATAACTCTAAGGTAAAAAAAATTAGGAAAATATACTAAAAAATAGATTTTTTTTTGAATAAGAAATAAAATAATTCAAAGTTCGTACAATAAAAAAATTACCCTTAGTTTACCTCCCCTAAAGATTTTTTTCAAGTAATAAATCTAATATATATATAATGCTGAGATCTGAAAGTACAGATCACAGTATTTTACATTTATTTCCTATGCTAAAAATTCTAGCTGTTATAAAAACTATTTTTTTTATAAAACAAATTTTTACAATGACAGATATATCGTCATTCAGACTTAGGATCAGTTTAATGAATTTTTTTTGGTCAAAGACATTTGTTCATCTCAAGAAGATTTGTAAAAATAATAGACCATATTCAGTAAAACGAATCTGAATTAATTGATGATACAGATATAATATTAATAAAATAGTTTGTCATCAAGAATATATAAGTCTGCAAAATTTCTAAATTCTAATTCATAGGCAGTGAGTGAAAAATTGATTAAAATGTTCCATCCTTATAAGTATGAAAATAGTCAAGTTAAATTAAAGTGCATATAACAGAACCATATGGATAGCTGAAATTTGTTACTTGATCTTTTTCATCAAATTTGTAAATATGTATAAAATTTTAGACGAAACTCATCGGCATGAAGTCTTTTTCCATGCTTTGTAATTCGAATGTACAAAGAGCATGAAATTTGGCTTATGATTTTATGACAAGGCATATGGTTTATCAAATTTTGGACCCAAATGGTCACAAGGAAGAGCTTAACAATTCAGATTCATTTTTCATCAATATAATAAGAAATTTAATATAAAAAGAGCCATATTGTGTAAATATGCGGAAAAATTGAAAATGAAAGCACCTGCTGGTTCTTTTTGCATTGAAATTCCAAAAAGTGATGATCGATTTTGGTATTCGCATTGCTGTTACTTGATTTAATGGTTTGATGTTCATTTGTATTATATCAAAGAATTCTTTGCATGAGAATATCGAAAAAACAATTTTTTTAATCATTGCTGGAGATTTCACATAGATAAGTCAATATTGAATCGATAATTGTTTTCGAATCTAAGAACTGAATAAATGAAATTGGTTTGTGTGAATGAAACAGTGTCTTTCAGCCCTGAAATTTAGAAAGAAATAAAATCTAACTGTTATCGGATCTTTAAATGGCATAACAAAAATAAATGATTAAAAAAAATTTGTTACAAGTGGAGAAATCTTTAAGTCAGCGCCGTTCGATATATTTTTCTTTTGATCACGTGTTAGTTACGTGACCAAACAGTTTTATATAAATGAGTTTTCCAAGTTCACTGAATCGATACTGAGATAAATATAGATTATGTGTCAATGCATACTGTTTAATTTTCATAATTTGATATGAATGAATAATCGTGTGTTAATGTTTTTGGATGCATGCAATATAAGATTGTATTTATCATCCAGATTATTTCAGAAAATATGATGCCTTGAAAAATTGGGCATTTAATTTTCTCTTTCTTGATATAGGGGCATCTGTTATTTCAAAGCGCAAATTGCCCATGAACTGAAATTCTAGATCGGTTTTGTTGAAAAAAGAGCTGTCGCCTACTTTTTGTATCTTAAGATTTTATTTGATGAACGTTGAAATGTATGATTTTATGTAGTGTACATTTTGGAAATTTTATTGCACTTTTTATTGAGAAGTGACAACATTTGTCTGCAAAAAAATAACTATTTTGTTCGGGCTATACAGTGCTATCAAAATAAGGTTGCATTTTATTTTTCTAAATTAATGTAATTTATGCTGAGTTTTATAAGCAATCATATTTTGAGAATGATTAAAAAAATTTCTTAAAGAATATTCTGAACTCTTATTCTGAGCGAATTGACTTAAAATGGATAAGTTTGAAAAAAGAAATCAAATATTATGAATACTAAAATTGGATAAAAATATATGTTAAGGACATGTCCATGAATGAAATCTATGAGAATATGAATAACATTTTGTTTTCATCTTTGATAGGAAATAATGTTTATTATGAATTTCGGTTTAAGTTACTGCAAGTTAAGTTTTTAAACGAAGATAAATATTCTGAAATGTTTTAGCCAAAAATTTATATTTTATATTATTCTTATTACACTCTCGGTAATTTCGATTTAGTTGTTCATATTCCATAATTTTTACAATTATGATGTCTACGTTTTTATAAATCCCCATATTGTCATTAATCATATTTAGTAAAAAAAAAAACATTCTTGACATACAAATAATTAAAAAAATTTTACTCTTCTGTGATTAAAACTAATCGAGTTATGAAAGTTTTCCTTAATTTAGATCAATAGATGGAAACCTAGATCAACCTAGAGAAAGCACTATCCATTGATTAGCGTTTCTTCCTAGAGGTGATGAATGAAATGATCTAACATCGTCTTAAATAGTATTATTCATTGTTTTATTACTTGGGTAATTTTAGTAATTGGAAGGGGATATTTTTGATTAAAAAGTTATAACTAATTTAATATGACAAATAGGACAGAGGGAATGAATAAAGGTTTCATCTTCGCATTTTTTTCAGCAGAAAATTTGACACAAATTACATTAAACAGAATTTTTTTTATGAAATTTTAATTTTTCATCTATTAAACTCAAGAAAAGAATAAAATGTCACCTGTAGAAATTCTTCATTTGGCAGGTCAGTATCGTCTATCATTTCCTTCAAGAATTCATCTTTTTGAGATTCTGTAGGTAATTCATTGGTACTTTTCATTTCATTTACGCTTGGAGACCTGCGAGGCTCCACCAGAATAGCAGATGACGACTGACTTGGGCTGCACCCCATTCCTTGTTTTAAATGATCAGCATTTTCTCAGCAAAACTATCTGTAAAAAAAGAAACCCTCCAAATGAGGTATTATTAGAAACAACACTGATTAGTTTTAAATTATTTTGTAAGTTCGGAAGTACTAATACAGAATCTTTCAGAATTAATAGGAAAGCAAATAAATTTTCTGTATAGTACTTGATTCATATTAGGAAACATATTTGATTAATTTGACATGATGTATTAATATCTGCTTTTTGAATAAACGTTAACACCAGCTGCCCTAAAGAAATCGATTAATGTTTGCATGACGCGTCAAATATGTCTAGTGGAACCATCTGCGCATCGTGGAGGAGAAAACCGTAAGACAACGAGCAGTCAGATAATAAATGACATGCTCAATTACATTTGTCCCGTGATTGTGATAGCACGTGAATTGAATTAATTAGTTGGATAGATACGTTGTAATAAAAATGACATGGATAAATTAGAGCTATTGCATACTATGCAGTGTTAAACCAAATTATATTACGTGACTAGAGGAGAGTAAGAAATCAGGCAATTCTAACTTTAAAAGCAAATTACATGTTGAAAATTTGAAATATGAATGTTGAATCGATTCTATATAGTTTAGAGTAAAATTGGTAAAGTCTTCTGTAGTTAAAATTTTACTGATTTTACATTACTTAAATATCTTTCTCCAATATTAATCTATTTTCTGTCTATGTTCTTAAATACCAGGGCTATATATTGAATTTCACTTTATAATAGAGCTATGGAAGGAATGATAATGGTTATTTTTGTATTAGAGTATTAATCATAAAGAATTAGCTAGCCGCATTAGTATATTTATTTAGGTCTTCAGAATTACATAAGAGCACATTTTCTCATGTACAGTCGCATTAACTTTACTTATATTTCAGTTTCCTATTTCATTTGAGATATTTTTATTAAACGACTGTTTAATCTTAGGAACCGACTTCTGATTCCATACATTTTAAAACAAAACTTGAAGCATTTCATTAAATTATTCCAAAACTGAATCAATTCAATTTCACAACCAGAGCATTTCAAAACAAAATCTGAATATCTGAACTTATTAAAAATTACTCTGGATGGGTGTCAATTTCAATTTTAGCATCAATTCAGTTTTCAGTTTCAGAACATAAGCATTAAAAAAAATTGAATACCTGAACATATTGTAGAATATTCTGCATAGATTTGACGCCCGTGAATTACATTAGAGGATATTAAAATAACGTTTAAATAATTAAAAAAAAAGTTAAATGCGGAAGTAAAAAAAAAGCCATCTTGCAGATAATTTGTTTACTTAACAGCAAAATATAAACCAGTTTAAGTAGTAAAAGAGATTCCGTTCGATATCGAATATTTCCAATTGATAATTCTTTTAATGTTACTTGGTCCAGAGGATGATAATAACATTGTTGATTAATTTTGATGCTAACCAATAAAAAAATTGATTTGCTTGAAAATATTAGTTTATCAGAAAACAAATATTTTAGATACTTCCGTATAAATCTTAGAAAACAGAAAGACTATTTTCTTTTATGGAAATATCTACTATTTATAATTTTATCGCTCGAACAATAAAGAAGAATAAATCCAATTATCATAGTTCCAGACAGACCTTTTCAGTGCTGAGCAAACAGAAAAATGTCTATTGCAAATGAGCGGCAAAAGAGCCTACAAGAGAAATGAAATAGTATAAGATGAAATGTATATTATACTGTTGCCTAGATACACAAATAAATCCTGTGATTGAGCTTTTTGAAGATATCTATAAAATTAACATAACAGATGATCAAAAATCGATGAATGATAATCTAAGCGAATGATTTACAGTTTTTTTACTTGGAGGTATTTGTATTTATTTTCTTGATATGACATAGGAATTTTTAATCTTTTTTTAATTATTTATCTTGCATCAATTTAAAATGTTTTTATACCAATGTACTTTTCAATAGAGAAATGAAAGCTCAGAAAATTCAGCATCCAGTTTGAAATTTTTTTTTAGTCAGAGATCAAGCATAATGGATTTCAATCTACAAAGTATTATTAAATAATCAGAAGATATAAATTGTTTTTTTTTTCAAAATTTTTGATGTCATCGCAAAATTTGCATAATGATGAGGTTTGGAAATTAATACTCTAAATAATATAATTAAAATTTACATTCATTTATAGTGAAATATATTATTTGATTTTTTATGAGTGTTTAAGAATTTCCTTATCGAGAAAGCTAGAGAGTTAGAGGATGAGATTTAGAATATCGTTCTCTACTCCAAATTTGTAGATGTCTGTGAAATTTCGAAGGAAATTCATTCAAAAGAAATCTGTATGCTCAGCTGACTTAATATAAGTTAGTACGGTAACTATAAAAGGAAGAGAGCTAAACAGATAAAATATGGAACACAGATTTAATATTATTGAGTAGATCCGTATGATAATCGGAGTCAAGTCCATCACGATGTTTACAGTCATTCAATTTGTACTATTACAAGTATCTAAATGTGATAATTCAAAAAGGCGTAAACTGAACTATTTGAAATTTGTAAGTGATTTTGTGATTACAACTGTAGTTTTCTGTGAAATTTCCTTTTTAATCGGTTTGGGGAAAAAAAAAGCGTTTAAATTATACTTTGTTTTCTGGTACGTTTGTATTAACTGCATTCAGAGATTAATCAGCAAAAATTGTATACTAATAGGCTCTTTGATTTATTATTGTTAGGCTGTAGCATAGGATTAATAATACAACAGTGTATTTATTGGAGATTATGCGAGAAAGTTATGGGGAAACCTAGGCCGTATCAAACCTTCTTTCTCGTTGCCCTTAAGCAATGCAAAACTCAAGGCTCCCTTTGCTCTCTAAGCTTTCAAAACGAGATATTTTTTTTTTTATCGATTTCAATTTAATCTTTGTATGAATAGTTTGAAAGCAAATTTTGACAAAATGAAATAACAAAACGCTAAACCGCAGATAACAATCTAAAACGTTGATTTCAGTATATCTGGTATAAAAAAAGGAACTGAAATTTAGAAGTAATTTTTGAAAAAATGGTTAAAAAAAACCCAATGACAAAACTTTTCTTAACACAATCTAAGTATTTAATATCAAGATCAGATATATATTTTTAAAAATTATGAAGCACCAAATTTATTTAGAATTGTAAAACAACATAATATATTCTTCAAATTGTAATTAGTTAGGAATATTATTAGGATAATGCTCCAAAATTAATCAAAAATATACTTGATTCTAACTGTAATAAATTCAATTATGTGACCTTAATAATTAAATGAAGTATTTGAAATAACTTTCAAAATATCGCAAAAAATCGGGAGCACTTGGGGGGGAGGGTCCTCTAAATTTATGAGCCCAAAGTAATTTGAGCCAAAACTTGTTACTTTGCCCTGTTCTTAGCGCAGACTACTCCCGCTGGATCTAAATTCATTCATTTAGTGGCGTGTTTGTATTGAAAACATGCCGATGCAAGCTTTATTGTTAAATTTTCAAATGTTGCTTAACTTTTAAGAATATACAAATTCTACGAGAGTCCTATACACCTTTTAATAATCATTTAATGGTAGATAAAGTATTTAATTTGTCAAATGAAGTATCTATAAATTAGTTGATTTTTTTCCATGATCTATCATAAATCTATCACAGTATCATTAATCTGATTTTCATATTCATAAGAGAGCTTTATGAATCTGTCCTAGAGATTACTTCAATATTTTCTTGTGCTTTTGATAATTTCGAACCAGGGGGTTGGGTGCAATTTATACAAATTCCCTTGTAAGCTTACTTCTTTTTGAATTTGAATAATAAAGGGAATTAGCTTGTGATTTTGTGAATAAAACAGGCAATTATCTGCTTTTAGAACTGATGAAAAATTCCACCATTAATCAGTTATTCTTTAAACATTATTCTGCTTTTAATTCTATGCATTGCAAATGATGTATAGTCAAATATTATAGCCATTCGGTTTTTGTCGATATGTTGGAAAATGTATGAGATGAAAGAAATATTATTGCAATTACATTAATTTTTCACTTTTAATAATATATTGAATAAAAAGTGTTGCAGGATTTTGGATAGTAGGCGAGTTGATTTAGTGAACAATTTGTCATGCCTTGAAAAAGTTAAAACATTCATTTCAATAATCAATTGACGGGTACAGCAATTAACTGTTATTACGTTTTTTTATATATGCTTTTTTCAACCATAATATTTTTAATAATTTTTCATATACTGGTCAGTTGAAAAGTGTGTTTTTTGCTAAGCCTAACTATTTATTCTTTCAGTTATTCTTTAATTAACTTTCGTGAATTAGTGAAATCTTTTGTTTTGAACTTGCTTTAAGCCTCTATGTCTGTTTTTCGCTTTATGTAACATAAATTATAATCGTCGCAATGGATTTCTGTGAAGAACCCATACACATCTTCAATGTCAGTGGAAAGTAATTCACATTAAAATTCTCTATAGCTGTAACTATCTTCTGTATACAGAAACAATTTTTGAATCTGTAAAATAAATGATCGCTGTAGCCTTCGCAACGGTAATAATCGTCCATTGTTCTAGGGACTAAAAAAAAAAAGCATGCTGAGCAATTTACTTTGCACTCATCGGTAGTTTTACTGCAAAAAC
>JAPMOR010002043.1:0-22678 GCA_026543865.1 Argiope aurantia
AATGACTTTATAAGAAAGTCCTCAACTTTTTTTATGAGAAGAAGATAGCATTTCAAATATGATATTGTCTTCATATTCCCAGGAATATGAAGATCATGATGATAAAGTCTCGACTACGAATTCTGAACGTTTCAAGTTCAAAACTGCTTTCATTAAAAAAAAAAAGCGTGTGTGAAAGATGAAATCTGATATCAAGAATAAAACTGACTCCCTCTATTGTGGTGCTGAAATTCAGAAAGAGAGGGACAAGTTAAGTATCCGTCCTCGTCATCTGACTTCAGTTCAAAGCAGCGAAGAATTCCCAAAATAACCTTCACATTATTTCGGTACAGGAAGCTAGTCTAACTAAACCAATTAATGAGTTCAGTTTCTATTCAAAATCGGTGAATTTTAGGTGTCAAGTAACGTCAACATCCATTTTGCATATATCTCTTTGAGTGCTTCTTTGGCTACTGACTTTGGCGAAATTTCATTCGTGATTCAACTTTAACATGGTGAGAACGCTTTACTTGTATTGTGATAAGCAAGCATTGTGTCAAAATCACAAAAGAATATGATTACTGACAAGTTTGTCAACTATTAAATATTTGTTATATTCCAAGAAAGCTCAAGGTTTTAAGAACATGTTCGCTACTGCTTTTCTAAATAAATGAACAGAGAAATTTTGTTTTTCTAAATAGATTCTTAATACCGAAATGTAACGTCAACCTTGTAATCTCCATTAATAATAACGATGAGTGTGTGTGTGTTTCTATCTCTCTCTCTCTCTCTGTGAGTATGTGTATGTGTCTGTGTGTTGGCACTTTATAGATAAGACCGTTTGATCTAGAATACCAAAGTTGTCACAGATATACTTTTGAGGAATAGAATGTAAAACTTAAAGCGATTTTTAAAAATTTTAATTAGAATTTTAATCAATTACTAGAATTAAATTTATTTTCTCAATAATTTCCGAAATCATTCCTATACAGAACTGTTCTTAACACCATTTCAATATTTAAAAAATTATCACCAAAAATTATCTTTCCAATGATGCCAATTCAATTATTAAAATTTTTTAAAATCTAAGTTAAATTAATTTTTAAAGTTATATTTGACTATATTTCATAACCATATTTTCATTGTTTGGAATGAAGCCCGAATCCTTTTCTTTATTTTATCAAATATTTGATTACGTGTTTTTCTTCCATTTTCGGTGAAAACTAAAGAAGGATTCTGTTTAATACCTGTGTAATTTAAAAGACGAATAAAAAAATGTAATTATAAAACTGCTAAATTTAGAAGAAAGAAGGACCGAATATTTACGATTTTAATAACGCTATGATGTTATGAAATTAAACTATTACAAAAGTACTCTATACGCAGTCATATGCAAGAATATTAAAATAACGTGGCTTTAATATCTGACAGTTTGCCGAAATCATGGATGTGAAATTAGGTCAAGGTAATCTGAATTAAATTAAATATAATCAACACTTTTTAATATTACACGATCAGTTGCTTACCAATGGTGGCCAGTCTGCAGTAAAATAAAATAACAGAAGATTGTGAATTTATAAATCCTACACCAGTTATAAGTTTCTCGTTAAAATATAGCAAATAATCATGCTATTTTTAATATTGTTACGAATCTGTGATGCTGCTTCCCAGCATAGTTGGTTCCATCATTAGAAAGACTGTTTTACAGTCATCTGTATTGGACAGAGTCCGGGTTTCACGTCGGAGGTCCCAGAGCTTGGCGAACATTTGGCGACTTGGTGATGAATTTGGCGCCAAAATAGATTATACCCGAAACATTGAGAATTTTTCCCGATCCGTCCATTAGGAACCGAGATACGCCTCGAAAGTTCCTGCTTGGTCGAGAGGCTTCTAGCCCGCCTCCTGAGACCTATAAAAGGAGGCAGTCTGCAGCTGCGAAGAGTAATCGGAATCGACGGTAAAGAACGAGCCTTCCAGAGATTAGCAGAGCAGCGACGGAGTCAAGCTAGTGCTGAACTAAGCTGTGCGCTAATGTCTGAAGTAGAGTCTTGTCGCATGCTGCTGTGTGCACGTTTCGGCTGAAGATAATTATCTTCTCTATGCTGTATATAATTGTCGTCTTTGTGCTGTCCTGTCCTGTCTTCGTGTAAATAAATGTCGTTGTTTTTTGTTTTTTTTCTACTGCCGCCTGCTGATTGCGCGTTCCACACACCATATCCCTTGCTGTATCCAAACGAACCCGGAAATTTCGTAACAATGTATTTATTAAATATGAGGTTTTACGATTTTTACTGTTTGAAATAATTCATCTTTACTAATAAAAAATGGAGGATAATAATATAACGTTTGTTTGTGCTGGTAGTATACAGTTCAACAGTTTGATCTAGATCTAGAGTTACCAGATTTAGTCCAGATATACGTTGGAGAATGGGAATGTGCATCTCCGATCGATTATTTTAGAATTTTGATTATAATTTGAACTAATTAGAAAGCAAGCATGATTTTGAGGTTTTTCTGTAATAACCCCCAAAAATTTATACGCCATTTTAAATTTTTTAATTTGTTTTTTTAATAATACCAATTTAATTATTGTGCTAGCATTCTTTTAAATTTTGGCAATTTGTAAAAAATATTTTGTGTGTGAATTTTAGTTACAATTTTAATTGTGGTAATAAAATTAAAATTATTTCTATTATTTCATCAAATATTTAATCGCACTATTTTCTCCCATTGTTGAACTAAAAGATAAACGATTCTAATTATCGTCTGCACAATATAAATTAAGAATCAAGATGGGAAATTACTTTACTGAAAAACACGACTTATTTGAAGCAGATTAACCATACATCAATTAATGGCACTATAATGGCATGAGATTTGATCCCATGAAGTAGATCCATGTGCAAAATAAATGAAGCTGGTGTAAGGGTATTAAAACTCAAAAGGGTATAAAACCTCTTCAAAAATTCCACACAATGCAAACAGTATAATGCAGCGCAAATAAATATACTAATAAGAGAAGTAATAGAAGTATTGGCACTTTTATCTAAAATATGCAGAAAAGAATCTTGCAGAATTTCTTAATAAAACCATTATCAAGTGAAAAAAAAATATGCATTCATTCAAATTTAAAGTTTTTATAACCACTTTAGCAAAGATAATAAATTCTACAGTTTCTGATTCAAGTATATTAATAAAATTTCGTTTATGTTTAATATTAGCTTGTTAGAAATGTGTATATCTCAGTCTGCAGTCTGAGACTTATCTTTGTATAATACAAAGTAAGCGAATCAATCAAAAATTACTTCATTTAAGAAATAGGAAAAAAATCCTTAATTTTTTTTGTTGTTGTTATAGAAAATTCTCTACAATATATAAAATATCTGTAGAACCAGGCTTTTAAAAAAAAGCATAATGTGTGATAACTGTTTTTTTTTTCATTTGTTTCTCAAGAAAGCTAAGTATGTATGCGTATGTACGAGTGCGTACTTATAAGTGTCTGTCCGTGCCTGTTATGTGTGTGTGTATTACAATCAATGCATTTAGTATTAATAATAACCGATAAAATTACGGATTGTATGTATATGATGCTGGTCATTAAAAGGAAAGTTTCTTTAAATCACAGTTTTATTTTCCTTCTCCATTATCAATTTAAAAATATACATATATTTTGAAAGATTTAAAAACTTTTTGTAGAAATCATGACCAGGAACTTGAGTAACTATTTCTCAATACTAATGATGCAGAAAATGTAGGAATATGTTCAGAATTTTTATACATTCGGAAATTGACTTTGTCGAAAACTGATTGAGCCAGTATTTCTTTTAGGCGTATGATCTGCAAAATGGAAAGACTTTTTGTCTATGTTTGCAGACAAATACTAAAATGCATAATGCTAGATGAAAATTCTTACTTTATTTTAAATATCGTTTTCATTTTAAATTAGAAAAAAAAGTCGAATAGCAATTGTTTTTTTTTTTGTTGTTGTTACTAATGTTCAAAGATTTTGTTTGATTAAAAAGTTAATTTAATTAAAATCAATCTTATACACATAAATCTGAACATAAATATTGCCATCGTTTTGACTATTAAATCTGCATTCTTGTATTAAAAGTTTGCAAATATTTGCCGTTTCATTTTCTTCAGTAAACAAATCATTTATGCTTATATTTTTTATATAAACATAAATAATTAAATAATTCCAATATATAACCTAAATAATCCATGCTTACATAAATAACATGTTAGAGAAAATATTTTCTGCAACCGAAGAACAGACAAGATATTTCTTATTCTAATTTTTTATTGTAAATATCGCTGTACAAAATGCAGAATAACATTTTTTTTTCTACATGTATAAATTAAGAGAGGCAGGGTGTTTTCCTACCTGAGAATGCATACGAAGTTGCCTATTCTAAATTTTTGTTGAGGCCTTTATCCTTTGAAAAACGTTTTATCTGCCCGATCATATTCTAATTTCTTTCAAACTGAAAGCATAATAATAAATTATTGTAAAGAAATAACGTCCCACTAACTTTTCAAGAGCGATATATCGCATTCGATAGCAGTGTAACTAATCATTAATTATGTAGATGAAGTGCCCATTTGCTTTAATTACCTGTTATGTCCAAACAGAGGTGTTTTATATATCTGCGTAAAACGTCCCACACATTTTTTTCTGTTAGGCGTTTGGCGTCAATTGAACAACAAATCAAGTTTTTCTTGCAAAACAGGCTATTTACCAAGTAAAAATAATTTTCCTCTAAGGGAAGAGATGTAGATTTTGACGGGGTACTATCTTACTTCAATAATTTATAAAGTTCCTTAAGATCTTGCTCATAAAATAAATTTACTAGAATTAATTTCATTAGTATAATAAAGAGCAGATGTTAATTTCATTATGGGCGGATTATGAGCAGAATTTTTATTTTAATTATTTCTCATTTTTTCAATGCTAATATGTAATTTATAATTAAACATGTTATGGAATCTGGAAATCTCTTTCTCCAAATTCACTGTCAGGTAGCGCCACTGATTTGGAATCGATATTTAATTAAAACAATCAGTTAATGAATAATTCATTTCTAAAATTATTAAAAAAATGTATTGTCCTTCAGAACACACAAGTATACAAAATTTTTGTATTCTAATATATTAAGACATAAGTAAAAAATAGATAACAAAATCCCTTCTTTACAAATATGAAATAAGTCAAGTTAAAGAAAAAGTATTATTATCCATAGCATATGTAAGAACAATGCACAGTGACGTTATCCTTCTCTTATCTTTATTTTGTGCAAGTCATCTTTTGCAACTTTTGTGAATTCATTCTATTCTATTCATTCCATTCTAATTTTAACGCATTATTTATATTAAACTGTGCACATTCGTTTACATATTTAATCAAATATATGAAAATAAACGAAAAAAAATAAGTGGAATTCATATGAAAAATGTATTGGACTCTCGTACAATGCATGCGTGAATTTGTATAACATGATGAAATCAGCAGAAATGGTCTCCTTGAAATTTTCTCGCCTACCCTTCAATAAAGGTCTAATGCCCCTTCCCTTCCTCCGCATAAAACTGTGGGCCTTGGATAAGGCCACGAATACCTTGCAAGGCATTGATGAACGGTAGTTGCGAAATATAGATATTTGACACAAATATAGCATTTTTACAGAATATGTTTTTGTATACCTTTAAACCTACCGATTGACACGAACATTTAACTCGGAATTACAATTGTAGTGATAAGATAAAATTTCGAATTTTATTAATTTAAATGATTATGTGTTATAGTGTTTTATAAGCATGCGAAAGCCCCGACGGACAAATAGTTAGTTCCGTTTGACGAATTTGATTCAAAATTCGCTGACTATCTATATTTTAGTTAATAAGCCTATGTATCAAATTTCATCTATCCAGCTCTTTAAGTTTTGTAGTTATCGCAGATAGACTTCCTGCGAATGAAATATGTTCAAAATTTGATAGAAATCTATAAATCAAACCTATAATTTCATACACTAAATTTCATCTGTTTAACTCTTTTGAATTATAGCTTTCGCAGATAGACATTATGCCAAAAGTGTGTTTTTCTGACTTGGAAAGGTCTGAAACATGGAGACTCGTCAAAATCTTCATTTCGAATTTTTTATGGATTATAATACATTCTCTGTAATAGTTATATGGATTATAATACATTATATCCTATTCTCTGTACTCCGTATAATAGAAAGTGAAAATATAGGCCAGTTTTCATATAATGCAGTATATCATACCATATTAAGCATTAACTATTAAACGTAATTTATTAACGTTTTCATGATTTCTGAATTTTGTTTAAAGAAATCCAGAGTACACTTACCTAAAGTTAGAAACTGACATTTAAAAAAAAAAAAAAAAAAAAAAAAACGTCTTGCTTAAAATATGAGCAGTTCAAATTAGGAACGAAATCAAACTTAATTAAAATCTGTTTGGTGTTGAATGTCCCATATAAAGCGATTTCCTGTAACACAGAACATGTCTCCAATCCGCTGTATTTTAAAAAAATAAAAATCTTGCTTTTTTAAGACTTCTGAATTCATAAAAAGTTTACGCGTTGGGTTAGTGTGTGTAAAATGGATTAATGTTAGATTAGGAGTCAAACTGGTTCAATGTTCCTATTGAAAGATCACAACACTAACCTTTCCATTCCAGAGTTAAAATGTAACTATATTACTCAGCCATAGAACATAATTATGTCCTATTACAGCTGCTGCAATCGGCAACCAATAAAATACAACTGAGAAGGCTCTGTCCTTTTTCAAAACATGCCGAATGCATCATTAGTCTTCCATAGCGCAAGTACCATCCAAAGGAACTATCCGTTATTCCTGCGAGTGAAAGGAATCCTCAAGTCATCAACAAGCCTCTTCCTTCCCCTCTTAATGTAGAATGAGAAAGTTTCGAGGAGTGAATCTCACGAATAACAACCTCTATTTGTCAGAACCATCCAAATTAACCTTTCTCGTGTCCGAGTGTGTAATTTAGATTCATTCTCCATACCTCTTGTTTGCAATTTTCAGCCCATTCTTGTTGGTCCATTAAGCATTTTTTAAAGCATAATTGATCTTTGCCAGAATTTTTAGAATGCATTTGTCTTCTATTCAGACGTGAAGGACCTTACCCAGTTTGGTAAGAAACTTTCTGATGCAATAACTGTTGCTGAAAAACCAATGGCAACAAAGTTCTGACATTTTTATTTATTTTATAAATTGTTGCATGCTTAATGCTACAGTGTAATGAAAATATTATTCGAAACACTTTTAACTGATAGAAACACACAGAAACTGACTTTGGTGTTACTGTTTTGTTAGGATATTCTCACTAAGAAAGGTTTATTTTAAAATTTTATTTCAGTTTTTATTTAAAAATTAATTATTTAATTTTTTTTTCCTCTAAAGACACATTATTTCATAGCACATAATTGCAGGAGAATCAGATTTTAACCAACTTAAAATGTACAAAAAAAAGTTTGTGATACCAATTATAATTTTCATGCAATTTACTCTTTCATTTAAATAAATTGAAAAAATTATTTTAAGTGCATTTTGCAGCAATATGTTTCATTTATTTTGATTATAGGATTTGCACTTCCATGCTTTGAGGGCTTCGGAACCGGAAGATTTCAGGTTCGAGACCAAATTCCACCAAAGAACCGTCGTGTAAGCGGGTCTGGTGCACGCTAAATCCGTCGGGGCCAAACGTCCTCCCGCTGGTGTGATGTAGAAATTTAGAGGGGGGGGGGGTTCCAGCTCAGGTGTCGTCCTCGACATCTGACTGTGGTTCAAAATTACGAGATCCATCCCAAAATAGCCCTAGAGTTGCTTTAAAACGGGAGGTAATATAACTAAAACTAAAACTAAACCGAAGCTTTGAGAGGTATCAAATACAATTTTTTTTATTGTTTTCGCTTTGTCACTTTTTGAATAATTAAGAGCAAATTTTTAAAAACATAAAGTCAAGCGAATAAGATTTAAAAGCTCATCATGCTATGGTTTTCTGACTAGAAATTCGAATCTCCCTTAAACTCTCTTTAATAAAGAATATTGGATTGTAAATCTTATTTTCTAAGGTAAATCCTACATTTCGATACGAACAGTATGATACAATAATTGTTTATGTGAAAAACAGTCGCACTATTCTCTAACATTTCCTTAATTTTTCAGATCTTCAACGAAGATATTGTAACCAATGATTCTTAACTTGCATGAACCTTGCCCAAAAAGGTAAAAAACTCCAAAAAAAAAAAAAAGAAAGAAGAAGAAGAAGAAGAAAGGAAAGTCAACCATCTAACTCTCCGATCCTCCCGAAATGATTAATTTAGTACATTTTCTAGTTATTCTAAGAAAGTCAAATGAAAAATAAGCAAAATATGAGATGATTAATTTAACGCATTTTCTAATCATTCTAAGCAATGCCAATTAAAAAGTAGGCAAAATATAAGATGATTTATTTGACACATTTTTCTAATCACTTTAAGCAATGCCAAATGAAAAATAGGCAAAATATAAGATGATTAATTTAACACATTTTCTAATCATTCTAAGCAATGCCAATTAAAAAGTAGGTAAAATATAAGATGATTTATTTGACACATTTTTCTAATCACTTTAAGCAATGCCAAATGAAAAATAGGCAAAATATGAGATGATTAATTTAACACATTTTCTAGTCATTCTAAGCGACGCCAAGTGGAAAATGGGAAAAATATGAGATGATTAATTCAATGCATTTTTCTAAACATTCTATGCAATGTCAAATGATAAAATGTCAATGTAAGAAATGATTAATTTAGCACATTTTCTAATCATTCTAAGTAATGCCAAATGGAAAACAAGCAATGAATGAAATGATTAACTTAGCACATTTTCTAGTCATTTTAAGCAATGCTAAATTAAAAATTGGTAATATATGAAATATAGCGTCGTAATTTGTGAATCTTAAGTCTCTGATGTCAGAACCATAGCTAAATAGAGTAGTAGTTTGCAACCAAGTAGGCATAATCTCGCTGTTTGGGAGCAATATATTTTACAGTCTAACAATGGTAAGTAACTAGCAAATATTGTAATGACCATCTTCAAAGAGTTTTGATAAATTCTGACTAACCTCGCCCTATGCAATACTAGTTTAGTGATGAAATAGCTAATCGAGGCGTTTTTTATATAAGAGCTTATCTGATCTTCTTTTTCATACTTTGCAGCATTTGCTATTCTAAAATATTAGAGAAAGTTTTTTATATATTCACATAATTTTTATATTTCTCACTTTACCTGAAAATTCCTAAGCATTCTAAAGCTTCTAATTTGGCGTTTCATACACTGCTGGTAAAACATTCTTAATTCAAATTATGTCAATAAGCTATAAGTTATTACAATCGTGTCTTATATTTAATTTTAATTAACATCGTGGCAGAAATACATTTCATTGCGTAACTGTCCTTTCTGTACTGATTCACGTGATTTCTGTAACAAAGAATTCGTAAAAGTGGTGAGGTGCGGTGAGGCACAGCAACCTATCATATAGCCAGTGTAGACATCACCAAGATACCAATTTAAAGATGTAGATAACAAAAATAGAAAAAATATAAAAGAATTTGAGTAACAAATAAGACAAAATAAATATTAAAAGGAACGTCATTTTGCACTGAATTGTTTGTGTAACAATTATTCCATCAAAAAATACTGTAATGTACTACTAGTGATGTCTTAACCTCTACCCTAGAAAATGCAATAAAATTAAGTTTAAAATCAACACACATAAAAAAATTTAATGGAAATTAAAAACGATAAACTGCTTTCATTGTGAAACAGAAAATTTAAGTATGACTTGCTTTCAAGAAATTTAACCACTTCCTTAAACTCCGAAATAATTTAGTTCAAATCATATTAAAAAGAACGTCAAGGCAAAAAATTTTTTAGTCAACTGAATTTTTATTCTACAAAAATAATTGATTTACAAAGCCGTTGCCATGAAATTAAGGTAAAAAAGTGAAAAAAATTACAAAAGCTCTAATGCGTCCGCTCGTTTACTTGGTTTACCATCCACTGTGTTACATTTATAATCTTAAGTATCAGAACAATCTTGAAACTCAGACCTTACCTACAGACACATGCCGAAAATTATATTTTTACAGATTTCATTTTCAAAAAGATTTAATTTATTTTTAATCGGAGCTTTAATCAATATGATGGCAACACTTTGAATAAAGCTAATTTTTTCCCATGAATGCGAAATCTGTTCGTGCAGTTTAAATTTTATTTTTATTTTGTACGAAAAAAATTGTTGAAAAATGAAGTTAAAATATTTATTTAAAAATTCATTAAAAATGGAAATTTAATTTTAAGGTTAAAACATTGGTATCATTTAAAAGATAAATTTTTGATCTTTAACTTCATGTAAAAATCTTTTTTGTGCGGTAATATTTTCGGAAGTTATAGCAGAAACAAGTCAAAATTTCGCTTAATTTTTAAATAAATAAAATTCTAGCTAAAAATTCGAAAAAATAACCCCCAGGTGCACATTCCCGGCCTCCAAGGTATACACGTGCCAAATTTGGTATCTGTAGGTTGAATGGTCTGGCCTGTAGAGCGCCAACATACACACACACACACACACACACCTTGAGCTTAATTATAAGTATAGATATAGATATAAATTTACTCCTTTAAAAACATTATTTTATTTTATTTGCAGGACAATATCCGAATTGAAATTTTATTCTTAACTATTGTACATGCAAATAACCACTTTTATTATTTAATAAACTACAGTTCATTCCAATATATATATGTAGTAAAAATGAGAAACATTTTTATTTCAGAAATATGTCTTCCGATTAGAGAGCACTGATTGCATCATTCATTTGAAATCTGCCCGTTATCATTCGAGAATTTTAAAGAGACAATTTATGAGACAGTAATGACTTCACGCTATGTTCTTTTTAAAGAATGGATTCTGTTCGGCAGTATAAAATTTCATTCGTATCTCCGAAATTCAAAAGTCAAACTTCTTCTCGTCCAATACAAAAGTGTTCCATCTCCTTGAACCCGGAAAATTATTCTCGCTCGACATAAATCAACTTTATTGGATTTAATATTCAACTCGGTTGCATTTTTTCTATTTTATTTCCTTCCTATAGAAATATCTCTGCGGCTGATACATAATTACACGTAGCTCCAGGCAAGCGTAGGGAAATATCCAACCCCAGTGAAAGGGATGAAATGCCACTATGGAATTCCTTCGCAATTGTTTGGGTGCAACAAACAAATCGAAGAAAGAGAAAAATCACTCAATCGAACACACCCCTGAAGCTAAAAATCTCATGACGTCACGATAATCCAAAACCGGCTGCCAGATACCTCGAAATCGTTTGGCAGTAGCGAAGAAGTTGAGACCAGGTGAAAAAAGTGAAAACGACACTGTTCGAAAAAGTGAAAGTGGAGTCGAGGGGTTGCTCTGCGCAAGGTGTTCCAGAAGAGTTACGTCACAAGAAGCGCTCTAAACATTCGGCCGCTCTTCAAAGGTTCTGTTTCAGATCGAAGCACGAGGTCGGAAGGATTGGAACGGTGATAGCTCGTAACCATGGTAACCGGACATCAAATCATCTTCCTTTTCCTGGCAATGAGCGGGACTACAGTTTTCGGGAGCGATTTTAAAATATCGGCTGCAGGTAGGTTTATGCACTATTCATGACGGCTTTTTTAAAAATAATTTTCTATTGATTCCCAAATAAATGTTTATTTTTAAACTGAGAGAAATCGATTTTTTTTAAAGGATCGATCGTTTCTTTCTCAGTATCTATTATTTAATTATAGTGTATAACTCAAAATAAATGTTTTATATTGATAAAATGTTTTTTTTTTTTTTTTTTTTTTTTTTTGCATATACTAACAATTTTTAAGAAATTTCAAATTTATCATCATTTATTTTACAAAATATTTAAGGTAGAATTTTTGTTTCCTTATTTATTGATATATGGGGGACGGTATATATTGATTTATCGAGAAATAATATTCCTTTAAAATTATTGCTTTAGTGCAGCATATTTAAATTTTTCTGTTAAAGAAACCAGTATTTTAAAGGTAATTATTATACATGATTTTAGAGGTTTAAGTTTACGGACTTCTCGTTTGCCTTTAACAAATTATTGAATGAATCGATATTTTTTCATTTTTGAACAAATATTTAGATAATAATTAACTAATATAAAATTAGTTTCTGCTATTTATTTTAAAAATACATTGAGTGATTAAAATGAGATATAAAATTTTGAATCAAATATTACAATTCTCATTTTTCGAATTTCCCAGCAATTTGTAAAAATTCATTTAATCAATTTGCTGCTGCTTCTTCAATGAGTCATATTGTTCAACTATAATGAAAAAAATGTAAATGAAAAATATGTAAGATGCAAATATTTAATATTTTAAAATTATTTGTGAATGTGGATAAATTAAAAATTTAGTCAGTGTGATGTGTTCAATTAACATAAGAATTTAGAAAGATTTTATTTCTTTTAAAATTTATTAGAATACCTATAGTTCAGTAAGAATTATAAAAGAATTCCTTTCATATTGTTTATTACAATCATGCACAAAATTTCATAATAAATAGAAAAGATGTCTGAAATAAAATACTTCACTGATGAAAGGAGAATCAACATTACTGCAATTTATTTTAAATAACATAAATGAAAAATAATATTACAATATTCTCTATAATTTGATGTTCTCTGTTTTAAAAGTAAATGCATATGCCTTTTAGAAAATAATATGTTATAACACTTATAATTTTTAAATTTTTAAAAAACACTTATAGTTTTATATAATATATTAAACATCTTAATACCATTAAATGCTATCAATAAAGAATATTACAATATATAAAGAGGAAATTTTTGTCTACTCTGTAGGCGAGAAAATATATAATTTAAATGTATACTTTCAATGTTGTGATAATGAAATAAAAATACTTTCTTTGAAAATGCAAAGAGAATCATTTATCTGCAAATAAGTACATTGTATAAACCTATACTATCTATTTACAATTAAAAATTTAAAAAAAAACAGATTAAATTTTATTCGTATTGGCACTGACAGAAAGCAGATGATGAAATCTTTTTTGTTAAGAATTTAATTACGTTACCATGACGAAACTAGTGTAAATTCTAAAACTAAAAATAATATTGTTTTCGTTTTCCTCATTTAATTCTTACATTTTTTGTCATTCTAAACAAAATTATTCATGGTAGATTTCTTTCTTTTTATATACTGGAAGATTTCTTTTGATAAATAGATTAATTTATTTGAGGAATTTCACAATAAATTTGCTTATTTGAAATAAAGTATTCTTAACTAGTAAAAACAATGAAGAGAAAATTTCTAGTTTCAGAAGTTAATATTTGGTTCAGGCTTCTTTAATGCTAAAAACAAACGGATTATTACCCAACTAAGTTTATTAAAACAATGCTTATTTTACATCAAATGACTAAATATTGATAAAAAATACGTTTTATTCGATAATTCTTATAATAGGAAAAGTTATACTGTGATTCCAAAATTATCGAATTAAACAAAAAAACGGAGAAAAAAAGAGCTAATTAGCCTTATAATGCCATTGATAAATTAGATAAAATAAACAGATTATTACTAGGATTATTAAAAGTTATCGCCTTACTTAATTATTTTGCTCCTTTAACTGTCTTTATCAAAATGAAATGAATATTCTTGTAATAATGACAATACTTATTTTAGCCCGACTTTTCTCTATTATTGATAAAATATTACGAAAAAAAAAACATCAATTATTTTAGTCCGACTTTTCTCTATTACTGATAAAATATTACTGGAAAAAAAGGAAAACATGAATAAACATGTTCTGTTTCCTTGTTCTCATTGACTAATTTACCTACAACTAAAATTACTCTTCTATGTTTATCAAAATGCAACAATTCGAGTTATATTCTTCTGATATTTTCATAAAAATTGAGAAGGCATTTTCTATTCTCTTTTCTATAATATTGGTTTCATAAGGAAGAGAAAGAACAACTAGATTTTGGTCTTGGAAAAATATTTTATATTCAAAATTATTTCTAAATTCTAACTTCTTTTTAACTGCTTAACTCCAAAAGACTAATTTTAGAAATAGACAAATACTTCTAATGGAAAAAAAAATGTGACTAGTAAAGAAATATTATTTATATAGCTTGAATTAATAAATGGGTAGATGGAAATATTAAAATTTTTTATATAATCCTTAATCAAAAATCCACAATCATATTTAGTCGTAATAGTCATATTTAGTAAAATATTTTTGACTATCTAATATTTTAAGTAGAAAAGTTATGCGATTACGATTAACTGAACTAAGAATTTTGATTATTACCATTTTAAATAATTTGTCATTTCAATAACTTCCTCGAAGCACACGTTAATTAGGTTCAAATAATTAAATTCAAATCTTCATAATTCAGTCAGTTTTGATTCAAGAATATTCGCTTTTTGATTATAATATTAAAATGTTAAGAAAGTTTTACTAAATAGGATTTGTGGATTATAATGTAGATATAATTTTTTCAGAAGTGCATTTAATTGAGTAAAACAGCATAAAATATAATATTTTATTTCCTTCAAAGCATTTTCCAACTGAAACCATTTGCTATCTTTTAGTCTTAAAAATATGGGCCATGATTATAATGGGCAGCCTATATAAAGTACCCAAAGAAAGATTATAACAAGAAAAGTGCTGCAATTGTAATTTATTTACTTATTAAGAAATGTTTTAAAAAATTTCTTAATTTAAAAATATTTTTAAATGCATTAATTTTTTTCGAAATTGAAAGCATAAATGTTTTTGAAATTATTGTTAAATTTTATTAAAAGGTTAAGTTATAACTTTATAACGTATGGTTGAGATTGGAAATTTATTTGCACCAATATTCAATATATGTTTTTCTAATTATTATATCGATTTAAGATATCCTAGGAGATTTTATTATTTTTACAAACGAGTGGAAAATTTATTATTGTTAAAAACGAGTCTTAAAAAACTGGAAGTAAATCATGCATCAAATGTCTACTAAATAATTTTTTAAACACAGATTTATAATTCAAATATAAGAATCAATTTTAAAATTCAATTTTTCACATAACAACTTGCTTATCAAATTAAGAAATTTTTCCCTAAACTACTGAATAATTTTTTTTTTTAAAAAACGAGAATCACATGCTGACAAAATATTTTAATCCTTTTAGAAATTCGGAAGTAGTCTCAAATATTTACATTTACCGGATGGCATGTGGATGGCGTTTTCTTCCATTAACTTCTTAGCATCTAAAGTGCATATAAGAAGATTGAATTTTAATACGCACAGATAAGAATTTTAATACATCCATGTTTCAACAGCTTATAAGACTTGCAGACGACTTTTGTAAACAAAAACCTGAATAAGTCATTAATATGCACGGAAGATCGAATAAAATGAAATATTCATGACAAAAATCGTGAAAGAAAGTAAAGTACTTTTAAGTAAATTCAGGAAACAATGAAAACATATTTATTTGAATAATTATTCGATTCATGCTTTTTCAACTGGTTTATCGGAACAATTTCTTTTTTATAAAAAATATTTCATGAAAATAATATGTATTTGCCAAATATAAGCATGCAGCTCTTGTCGTTATAACTTAAAAAGAATTAGGCTATAAATATGAAGTTGCAAAAACATATCTATACTTATAATAAAGCTCAATCTCTGTGTGTGTGTGTGTGTGTGTGTTGGCGCTCTACAGGCCAGACCATTCAACCTACAGCTATAAAATTTGGCACGTGTATACCTTGGAGGCCGGGAATGTGCACCTAGGGGTTATTTTTTCGAATTTTTAAATAGAATTTTATTTATTTAAAAATTAAGCGAAATTTTGACGAGTTTCTGCTACTACTTCCGAAACTATTACCGCACAAAAAAGATTTTTACATGAAGTTAAAGATCAAAAATTTATCTTTTAAATGATACTAATGTTTTAATCCTAAAATTAAATTTATATTTTTAATGAATTTTTAAATAAATATTTTAACTATGTTTTTCAATAATTTTTTTCGTAAAAAATAAAAATTAAAATTAAGCACGTTTCGCATTCATGGGAAAAAATTAGCTTTTTTCAAAGTGTTGCGATCTCATTGATTAAAGCTCCAATTAAAAATAAATTAAATCTTTTTGGAAATGAAATCTGCAAAAATATAATTTTCGACACGTGTTTGTAGGAAATGAAACAAATGTGAAATATTATTTTTTCTAAAAAATAAATTCAAGAAAAATTATTTTATGATCTTTTACACTCTCTATACAGGGTGTTTATTTAGTCCCGGACCCATTTTGATGTTTAATAACTCATAAAATAATGAAGATATAAACAAACTTATAGCATTTATTGATGGAATAACTCATATATTTTCCTTTTCAGGTTTGAATATTTTTACTTTTGTAAATATCGTCTGCGAGTGTGGTTGATTTCAGATAATTTCATTTTCCAGTCTAAATATCTGTACTTTTCTAAATATCGTCTGCTTATTAATTGCATTTTTCTCTCTTTTGTTCTTGGCAACTATTGAAATGTTATGTTTACTTTTGATGTGTTTGTTCTATGTAGTACTTTTGTATGGGGTGTTTTATTAGAGCGGATATTAAGGAGAATGCATACACCACAAGAGAAAGCACAGATTTTATGGTGGTCATAGAGTTAATTTCTAATCAACTAAATCACTGACTTTTAAGAGTTAATTTCCAATCACTTAAACTGACTGATTTATGAAAATTTGAATATCACTATTCAATAAAAAAAGAATAATTTTAGATTTTCTATCGATCGTTTCAAAGAAAATACGCCAATCAGCGCGCAGGTTTCTCAAGATTAATTAGCCTAAGATTATGAAAATGTTGAGTTTTTCTAAATTTTTAACATTTAAAACTTCATAAATAAGTCTTAGTTGATCGTGGAAAATAGAAACATTCATTCATTTATTTAAAATTTGGTGTGTCCAGAATATTTCTCAGAATATGATAAACTACTGCATTAAATTTAGACTTCATAATTTTTGAAATATATTTATAGGCAGGAACAAAATATTATTATTGATTTCATTTCAATCCTTTTGAAAGCAAAACTAAAAACTGAATTTTATCCTGAATCTCAGAAATTTTTGTTGAATTATTCCTTGAGATATTACATAAATTATGAAAAATATTTTGTATTTAACATAAGACTTAAATGCCGAGCGATTCTGTTTGCAATACTCACATTCAATATTAATAATAATTAATTAATAACAATAAAGATGATAAATAAAATAAAACGCTTGGTTTTATAAAAAAATATCTTTATATTAATTGCAATTTCATCATTTCCACTTTAGATTAAAGTTGAAGTTTTACCGGAAATGACAACAAATTAGCAAAATATATATATAGTAAATTGAACGAAACGATCGAAACAACAGTATAAATTTGGTATGACTACCAAAATTTGAAGATTAAAAATGTTTTGTTTGAGAATCTATTAAGAGACTTAAATTTTCAATTAAATATTACTTAAAATATTTAATTGAAAATTGTAGCGAAAGGTTACACTGGCGAACCGGCTGGTCGCTAAAGGCGGTTAGTGTATATATATATATATATATATTGATAGACAAAAAGATAAACCGATTTTTTTTACAGATTTGTAGTAAAGACCGTATAGCAAATTTCACCCTTCTAACTGAAAGAGTTTTTGAGCTATCTTTGCCACTGAAAGACAGATATAATGTTAAAAATATGGTTTTTGAAATCTGCAAAGTCTAAATCTTGAGTTCGAATTTTTTGATGTTTAATATACTTTTTCTATACTTCGAATATGAGGAAGTAAAAAAAAATTTCCTTGAAGGTCTGGTAGCAAACATTATTGGAAATATAATCAGTTATCACAATTTTAATTTTTTTTATGTTATGACAAGAGTATATAAAAATAAATTATGTTTTGCATATAAACAACTAACAGAATCCGCGAGGCTTTATCATGGCATGATGAATGTACGATAAATGAAAATCACAACAGCACAAAATAAAACTGTAAAACGAAGTGAAAAATATTAGATTAATTTTGCATAAATATTTTTCTTTATGACAGTGATAATGCATAATGAATTACAGACGATAAAAATTTAAATGAGTGATTAAACATGAAGCCGTGATAAAAAAAAAAAAAAGAAACGGATAAAAAGATAATGAAATTAAAAAGTTTGCTGCAAACGATCTTTAGAATTTAAATCAAAATAAAATTTCCTAATTCTTTATTTCCTAATTTGGCTTTTTATCGAATCAGTGAAGAAGTGAAACTTCTACTTGCGTTTGATTCATCGGCAAATAATTAAAAATAACAAAAAAAGCTATTTTTATCGTTCTTGTAAAGATAATACAATTATATGTTGGATACAGAAATTTCAGTTCGAACTATTTAAATTTTTCAAGAAAATAAATTATTTTTTTAAAAAGTTTTTCAAAATTCAGTTAACTAGCGACTTAAATAATCAACTTGTTCACCCAGATTTTGACTTTTTAAATGATTAATTTGAAATAATTAAATCTTAGTGGTTATTTATCTGACGACATTAAGCATACGTTAGCCCTCGTTAAATTTTCAGTTTATTGCATATTTCTTTTTTTCTTTTAAATCTTGTTTCCTCTAAGTAAATGGAATGCCGGCCTTCTAAAGAATTTCTGATAATATTTTTTAGCTCCATTCATTAGAAAAACATTAATTCCACTACAGCTGTAAAAACATTCAATGAACCACGTTTAAAACGTTCGCAAGGAGATTTGTTTATTTTCCATTGTTACCATTCAGCAATAAGTTATAAAAGCGACTTCTTTCCCTTATATATTAGTTTTTTTATATAGAGAGATTCTATCAAAGTGAAAACCATATTGAGGGCTTTTTTTCAAATAAAAAATTATTAGAAAAGTATTATTATCATATATGTATGAAAAATCAAAGAAAATTACACAAAATATTAAATAAAACTTTTTCACATTAAATTTTAAAATTTGGTTTTCGAGTTGCTCTTGAATCCCCTTTACGATTATCTGCATGCCAAAATTCATGGATGTAAGGCTGATAGATTTGTCTGGTCATTGGAAATACATTTTCATGCACAAATAAATATTTCCTTTTATAAGTAGAGAATAAAGGCAATTTCACAAATTTATTGTAAATTATAAGTTATGCTTACAGACGTGAAATATTTCACAATGAAAATAATTATAAAATTTATAATCATATAGTGATAACCATTTCTTTAACAAAATGATCTATTGCTGCAGTTTTTAAAACTAATTTTAGATTCCATGTTTAATAATGACTGGCTTAATAATTATCAAAGAATAGTAGTCGAAAATATTTTATCTTTATATTTTCCTATAAAAACATTTCAGTTTTTTTAACAATTTCATTTAGTTATCGTTTTCATTTATTTCTTTTTGGCACAGAGACGGAATTTTTATGTTGTATGTTCGTTTTGTCTTTATCATTAAGTTAAATTTAATTTTGTTTTAGCTTTTGTAATAGCGAAATATCTAAAAAATTGTGCATGAAGAATTTTTGAATTCAGAAATATTTATTATCTCAGCTATTTATCATTTTGTTTACAATCTGGTTGTTCCTAGCATTTGTGTAGTTTTTATTGCACCGATGTACGCTATGGATAAAGTTACTTATTTACAATTATAAAAGCAATCGAACTGAAAAAAGTTTATTAAAATTATTTAGATAACTTTCGAAATCATTGCTAAAGTAAAATTGACCCTCGTAATTTAGGGCTAAAATTCAAAATTTAGCAGTAAGCCAGTTTACTGGTATTTATCTCCCAAGATATACTATATCTGTTTTTTGACAGCATCAAATCATTCTCTTTTGTTAAAAGAAATATATCTCAAGATCAAAATCTTAATCAAAAAATGATTCTATCTGTGAATCAACAGATCCACAATTCGAATTCTTGTTGGAAGCAAAATTTATAATTCTGTAACAAATAAGTTTTTTTTTCTTCATATTATAATCTGGTCTTGTTTCATGATCAAAGGATAGTGATTTTGAGATAAAATTTTTCGGAGATTTGTTATGTATGCATTCCTTTAGCAGGTCATAGGAGGCCATGCCATCACGTGATGCGATGTAAAAATTCAGAAATAGAAGCTTTTCATTTGCATACTATTCATAATTCAACAATCTGAGACAGGGTTCGCTGAGTGTTATATACATATTCAAAAAGATACTAAAAACAAAATATGAAAATTAAGTTTGCCTAAATAAATATATGTGATAAAATAATAATTGTATAGATAATATGTGTGATAGTATAAAAATGTCGGGAAAAGAAAATTTAAGGGCGATCCGTACTCGAGTCAGTCACATCATAACATGATAAGGTTTTGGGTCTTGATTTTATTTTTAAACTATGCTCTGAATTGTATAGAAAGATACAATATTATATAGCATATTTTTACAGAGCGATCGTTTATAAATTCAGTTAAAGAAACAATTTATAAGACACTATGTTGTGAAATATATTTAAAAATTTATTAAAAGACATATTTAAAAGGATTATAAGAACAGAATATGAAAATTAAGTGTGTCTAAATTTTGAATATATTTGATAAAAAATATGCCGAGAAAAAAAAATTAAGGGCAATTCGAACTCGAGTCAGGCATTTCATAACAAGATAAGGTTTGTGTCCTTTATTTTATTTTTAAACTGTGCCCTGTATTGTATAGCAGCGATTACATGCATACAAAAAATGTATAGCATATTTTAACAGCGCGCTCGTTTATAAATTCAGTTAAAGAAACAATTTATAAAACATAATATTGCGAAATATATTTTAAAAAATTATTAAAAGAAAAGAAAAGTTTAGAAGAATAAAATTAAAATCAATAAAATACATTCTTTAAGAATTATAAAATATTGTAAAAATGGAATTAGTGCAATAATACAATATAAAGTTACTGAGGAAAGCTTTTAAAAAGAGTAAAATGAAATTAATACTATAATACTATATTAAGTTATCGAGGGAAAAATTTAAATTTTTTGTTAATTTTTTACTGAAAATTTAATTAAAATCCTTATAAACTCATTCTTGGGGAATAATGCTAGAGATAACTACATGCTAAATCCAGTTGTTCTAGGTCGAAAACTCTGCTTTGTAGCATATTAGGAATGATTTTTTACTGTGCAAATCATAACTTTCAAAGAATATGCTAGATTTTAAACATTGTCATGCTAAAAAAATCAAAGTATTTTTGTTATGAATATGAGTTTTGTTGATTTTTAGAAAATTCCAACTTAGTATTTTTTTTTAAGTTTTTTCCCAAATTGATGAAAAAAAGAATATATCTGATTACCGCCATTACTTTAGTTCAATATAAAAGGCACATTAGGTAAGCTAACTTTAAGATACAAATAATGTGTCTCATGATTTATTCTAACAAGAATTTCCTTATTCGAAATTATTTTATTCATAAATAATCGAATCTATCATAAATAATCATAAAATTCATAAAAAGAATTCATAAATAATCGAATAAAAGCAGAGCATCGAAATTGAAAAATTCATTCATAAAACATAAAATATTCAGTATTTAAAAAAATGATATGATACGGGGGGAAATATTTTCTCCCTTTTTTCCCCCTTCGTCGAGTTTTTGTTACTTTATATATTTGTGAAAAGAAGAAGAAAAAAAAGTGAATTAAAGTATTCACCGCTATTTTTAACAGAAGATTTAATATCAGCATCATTCTTCAAAATACGTGATACAATGAATGCTAGGAGGATGGACGAATTACTCATCCCTGCCTCTTCGTAAATTTCATAAATGGTAACTGATTTTGTATAGCTAAAGTTCACTTTCTATTCAGTCGACCAAAAGTCTGCACCAAATTAGAAATTTCAATGCATGAAATCAAACTGACGTTCCATTCATTTGAAAATAGAAATTGAGTTAAAGTCCTTAATTTGAATTAAAATATTGTTTTATTGTTCTTATTTTTTGAATTGCTCAGAAATCGTTTTGTTATAGATTGGTAAACACTAAAATATAATTTACTATTAATATTACGTAAGATCAAGTTATTTACTCGGTAGAAATTCGAACACATTTCAATTAGAATCACCTACCGCTTTAAAAAAAAAAGTCAAATAATTATTTTTTGGATATTAAATGCCTACTTCAAAAAAAATTTCAAAATTTTAATTATATTTTAACTAAAATTTTGTAAAGAATTTTATGCTTTATTTAATAAATTCGTAGTATATTTTATTCGTCGAATATTACTCGTATATGATTTTAAAATCATTAGCTTTTCAAGAATTTCAATTTTATTTGTGTATAAGTTTTTTCTTTAATTTTAATAATTTTTTTAAATTACTTTAAATCTATTTTGCCATTGTTCTAGTTATTTATTATTATTACTAAAATAGTTTCCATTGTTCCATCTATATATTATTATAATTGAAATAATTTCCATTGTTTCAGTTTTGCTAACGCTGTTTGCAACGATTTAAATGCACGTTATTACTGCTATATAATTAAAAATCAAATTTGAAAGTAAAAAGAAGGCAGAAGAA
>JAPMOR010002043.1:22778-45874 GCA_026543865.1 Argiope aurantia
CTGAGCTTTGCTTAACATTTTAAACAGATCATTCATAATCAATGCTAATTACCTGAGCGTTAAAGTGATGATAATAACCAATTTTTTCGAACTAAAAATAATTAGTTATTCCAAACAATTAATTTCAAGAAGTGTTATCTAATTACTCTACGAGAGTTAAATGATTCTTCTATAAACAATGCACTGATTAATATTTTCCATTAGAAATTTCTTTGTTTGCTAAATAGTTATAGGTCAAGTACAATTTGACCTTTATGAAAGAGAAAATTTGATAATTACATCGGAGGAGTGGTCTAAATTAATGTAATATTCTTTAACCGCATTGAAACACTTAAAGCATCCCTTATGACGTATTCTTTACGCTTGACAGCTTATCTTGTCCATGAAATTTCGTTTAGATGAGAACCACGCCTGCAGAAACATCTTGAGAATTTTTTTAAAAACACATTGAACCTGTTTATTACAGAAGAGATCAGCAATTACTCTAGGACAATGGAGCCATTAAATAAGTCCCAGCGACCCCATTTCGAAGCGCGAAATTATAGAAAATGATAACTCTAGAACACAATCATTATCATTAAAACAAGCAAATGAAATATTTTTTATGGAGTCAGTTATTTATGTAATTATTAAAAAAAATAACAGTGCTAGAAAAATAACTGCGAAAAATCTTTGTTCATTCATAAATTTAAGAAGAATTTTATTACTTTCTTTCGAAATGCTTCTAACTAACGACTAAAGTTACATTGTTACGCGAACATTTTGTTATAAAGGGCAAATATTTAATACATGTATTATAGTTTTTCTATTCATTGGTTATATAGTAGGGGTGGGCATTAAGTCGATCGCGATCGACCACCGAGACATTTTGGGGGTCACCGCCTTTACTAAGACTTAAGACGTGCATACTAAAAGAAACATTTATGGAACATTGTATTCTCTTTATCTCTTGAGGAAAACGAAGTCTTTCTCCTTCAAAATGACATGACTTTAAAAGCACGTAGTGCAGAGCCTAAGAATAACTTTTGGAATTTATTGGACGTATCCTAATTTTAAAAAAGTTGCACACCATTTAACATCGTTCTTTTCATCTACCTACCTGTGTGAATCTGCATTTTCAACGATGATTATAATTAAGACTACATATCGCTCCAGAATCACACACGACCACTTAGAATCCAACTCAAAATTAGCAGTTAGTAATTATATACTGAGATACTGACAGACTATATGTAGCCGAAGTCTTCTACTAACTATAACTTAGAGAATTAACTTAAGATGAAAATGATTTATTTTTAATGTATTTTGAATTTTCTGATATTAAATACATTATTTGATATTATTATATTTGTGACAATTATTATTATGCTTGCAGTTATGTAAGCAAGTACATATTCCGTATTTATTATTAAGTTTTGATAAATATTGTAGACCTATATCATTGGGTGATCCGCAACAATTGAAAAAAATTAGAAGTAGCCCGTACCCTGAAAATGTCTGCCCACCTCTACTATATAATATCTGAAGTTAAGAGAATTTTAATAGTATGCAGTATTATTTATGATATTATACACTTTTGGTACGAAATACTAGGGAAATCCGTTATAATTCTAATAATAGTTTTAGAATATATAACATAGCAATTCTAAACCTAATGTCTCATTTTATAAATCAGATTAAATGAAAAAAAAAGTTTTCAAATATAATTGTAATAACATTCAGAAAAGAAGTTTGACAAAAATAAATCTGAAATTTTATTACATGTGAAAATTTGATTGCAGTGTGCCTTATTTTTTGGAAGAAAGTCACTTACAACCTAAGATGTTCTCAAGAAAACTGCAACGAAATTTTCTTTATTCATTTATTATAAAATGAATAACTAATATATAGCACATATTAATAATAATATATATTTATAATATTAATTGAAAATACTTGCAATATGTTCCAATATAAAAATATAGATGAGCTTTATTTATTCAAAGTTCTTCTACAATTGAAGCAGATAATAAAATAAAAGTAGGAAATAGAAAGTGTTTACATTTCTTTGCGTAAAATTTAAGTAATTACAGATCGCTTTGCATATCTGTTGAAACAAATATTTCTGGAATTTCTTATTATACAAAATGCATCTGCCTTAAAATAAATACTTTTGCATCTCGTTTCCGATCATTTATGAAATATCTAATTAGACAGAGACGTAATTTCATGCGTGATGGATGTTCAACGATATAGTTTTCGGCTATGTTGCCCAGCTGTCGTTCTTTATAGACAGTCTTAAATTATTCTGACAAAATGAAAGCAATTTATGTGATGGTTCACGTGATAAAAGTAAATGCATATGTCACGTGTATATCGGAGCGCAAGTATAATGTATATCAAATCAGAATTCATTCCATTCATTCATCTTTTCAAACATTAAAAAAGAACCAATTTCACCAATAAAACCGACTTTTTAAAGAAAGGAAAGCGAAAAAAATGTTTTGAATCATATTAATTGGAGGTGAGAAAATTGACATTAGATTTGTTTTTAATTTTAATTTAAACATTTTTAAGTAAAAATAGAGAAACAGACTTAAATATTGAGCACTTAATTCTGAAAAATAAAGTATCAAAAAATAAAATTAAAATTTCTGGCACTTCATACTAAAATCTATTTTGCAGACGATTATTGACGCAAAAAAAGATACTGAAATATTGCTTGAATGCTATCATATACATTATTTTTGTAGAATTCCAAAATTGATATTTTAATAAGACTTCTAACGAAGAACTTTGATTTAAATATCACTTGCCTGTATTCTTTTTAGTTCTTAAATTGCAAAAAATGGAATTTTATAAAATTTATTAAAATAAACAAATCGCCCCACAAATATCCACAAAAGGTTTCCGGGGAAAAAATGAAACGCTAACACAAACATTTATTACTTATGTTAACAAATAACACAAAATACAATAACACACTAATACAATTAGAAATGATATTATAACGAATATTTCTTAATAGAAAGAATCTACAATTAAAGAAAAATAAAACGAAATTTAATAATAGAAATATTCTACGCATTATCTATAAAATTCTTCTCAAATTAGAATCCAAGAGGAATAAAAAATTCTAGAGAATACTTCGATTCAAATCCATTGATCCAGATTCTTCTTTTTTTTAAATACAACTTCTGAACGCATGAAATATTAGTAAAAGTATGAAAGTTTCTTGACGTTCCTTTTTTTGTCTTTTTAAAGAGGAGGCATGAAATTCTTTTTTCTTTATTCTATGCTTCATAGGTATTTTTTCCCATGCTCCATGATCCTCAACATTTTTTATTTCTATTCTTATTATTATTTACTTCTCTCACATGACGGAATACAAAAAAGAAGAAGAAGAAGAAGAAGATGCAAACGATAAAATAAAATTCAAAAAAAGACTTTCAGAAAAATTCCAACTTTCTCTTTCAGCTTTAATAGCGTACAAAAAAAAGAGGACTACTAAACTCGAGAAGAAGATAAGTAGGTTAATGGCAGGACGAGCAAAAGGTGCGTGGATGTCCTGATAATTTATACCGCATGAATAGATTCAAAGGAACAATTGATTTAATCTTGGAGGAGGATTATTCTCTTTGACCTTGCACTGCATCAGTTTGATAGATTTGCCCGTCCACAGGCAAACTATTAGCGTTGTGGCAATCACTTTATCATCTTGGCGGATGTTTCCTAGAAGGTGGGCCAACACAAAAAACTTGCCTACTTGCCATTCTTTTACTTCGTGCTATGCTTACCAAAGGCATTATAAATAATGGCCCACAAGTGGATAATTAGTTCTTTGCTTTATTGACTGGAGCAAATGTTTAATGTTTCTTCGGACAGTTAGATTAATCCTTCAAGATAAATAATAATAAGCCTTTCTATGATCGTAACATTGAAATAAAAATATGAATTATTATTTGGCTCGTGTATGGAATGTGTACTGGTTACTCAAGATGCAGCAAGGTATTATATGCTATTATTTCCAGTAATTGCCATTACAATTCTAAGAACAATGTCGCATTTTAACTGTTTCATCTTAAGACCGCTATTCTTTATTAGTTCTTGGTCTGGTTTTTCCACTGATGGTATTAAATGGAATTATTTTGTTGATATGGATCTCAATCCTCTTATTAAATATCATGTAATTATGTCACTAAATGATCAGCAGTAAATTTTGTTTTTCTTTTTGCGATTTTATCAGTAACAGTAATTCGATTTCAAATTATATGTCTGTGGCTTTTAATAAGTTATTTTTTTTATTTCCTTTTCTATGAATATTTAGCTAGATATTTCGGGAAAAGAGCGAACCCACCACATATCTAAAAAGCTTTCTCTATAATACATTTTTATCAGGTAAAATATTCACTTTTGGTGATGAAAATGTGTTACCAAGGGAAGATCTTTTGGAAACTACTTTTATTAAGAAAGCGAATAATTCGAATCAATTACTAGTCGTCTTCGAAGACCAGCTTATTCGCTGTTAATAATGAACGATTACAATCAAATCTTTCATGCTTAATTTAATATTTATAGTTCCGTTTACTTGTATTTTTAATTTCAAATTGAGATATACATTTAAAATATGTTATTTTACTAACATTTTGACAGTTCTATTAGTTGTGTGCATAATAATAATTGTTAATAGGGTCAAGTCAAGTGACATAATTTTCCACGCCATCTGACAACTAAATGTGAATTGCCAGCGCAAATTTATTTCACCCTTAAAACAAAATAAAATATCGGACAAATTAAACAACAAAACTAAAATATCGGAACAAACCAGAATATAAAATGTAACACCAGGTAGCATCTGTAGAACGAGAGTTTGATTAATTATGAAAAGAAAACGCCCACTTAATGCAGTGATATTAGTAGCAAGTAAATAAATAAATTAAATTACTTTATGCTAATTTTAAATTCAGCTGTATATCTTTACATTATTTTCATTACAACCAGCATCTATATAATGTAACAACACAAATATAAGTTATAAATACTTTAGAAGAAGGATGTAGAATTCCGTCACAAAATCATATGATTCCAAAGGTGCTGTGAGTCTGAAAAAAATTCGAAGATCACTCCTGCAAAGAGTCAGAAAACAGACAAGCCCACATAGGCATATATTCGCCTTTTATTATAAATATACATTTGGTCTCTGGAAGAAAAAAAATTGAAAAACTTTAGAAATGAAAAGATTAATACCTAAATTAAATTATTAATGATAAATATCATTTTTTTTCGTCCCGTTTTTATTTTATTTTATTTTATTTTATTTTTTTACTCAATAAACTTCACAAACAATGTAAGAAAGAAAGAAACAGGAAACATATTTTTTATGAAACTGAGCTGTTTCAAAAGAATAGGTAAAGAAATCGTCTTATCGTAAGCAAACATCAAATTCCGAACCGTACTTCACAAATATAACAGTAAGCCGCTTTGTTTGACAAATCATTTGGAGTGGTCTTCCAAAAACTTTCTCGCATACTTTTAAATAAACTTGTCACTTGAATGCCTTCCATGGCATTCGCGTATAATAGTTACAAAACATTAACTTTTAGCGTGAATTTAGCAATCTATCTGAATCTATCATTTGCTGGTGTGGAGTGGTATGGAGAGGGGGGTGCCAGCTCAGGTGTCGTCCTCGTCATCTGACCGCGGTTCAAAATTACGAGGTCCGTCCCAAAATAACCCTAGTGTTGCTTTAAAACGGGACGTTAATATAATTAAACCAAACCAAACCTGAATCTATCATTTGGCCCGTCATTTGACGATTAATCTCTGGCATGCGTTAATAGAATTCAGAAATCGAATTTGTGTTTTAAACATGTTTTCTACAAAGATTGAAACAAAAATTTCATACAAAATCACATTTCTAGTCACAAAATCTTATATCAAATTTGATATATTTAAGTCATTGCGTTTTTTTGAATAATACATGTTTCTGAAAGTACAGATATGACAGACAACCAAGCCGTAGTTGCAATTTACTCAAAATTTGATAGATTGCTACACTGTAGATACTAAATATGTGTACTGAATTATATTCTTCTGGCCAAATATTGTGTTAAATTATATTCGAACAGAACGACAGACAGGTTTCCTCTGAGCAGATTTTATCTCAAAATTTGACAGAAATCTACGAATTTGCTGTAGAGACTGCATACCAAATTTCATTCATCTAATTCAAGGCATTTTTGGGTTATCTTTGTCACAAATAGAGAGCATTTTTCAAAAACCTATTTTTCGAACTCAGGGAGGTCTAAAATGTGGAGCTTCGTCTCGAATTCAAATTTTCTGACGATTATTGAAATTTCTCTACACTACGTAGTATATGGGAAAATAAAAATTGATCTTATCTCTCTATTTTGATAAAATATTATTTATAAGATTGACATGATAATATATTTGTGGAGTATTAATAAAACTTAATAATAAATAAAATTTTAAGAGAAACAAATTATTTATGACAAATTTCAATTTTAGTACATTTTGCTTCGAGAAATTTCTTTTCTTTGAACAATAAAAATTCTTAAAAAATAATGCAAAATCTAAAATATAATAAAAAATTCAAATATTTATCTGCTTTTTTAAAAGCTCTATACAATAATAATTTAAATAAGCTATATACGGTAATAATTTAAATAAGCAAAAAGTGACCTAGAAATTGTATAAAAATATAGAATTCATTTTTTTTTAATTCAAGCTATTGGACACATGTAATCTTTACCTTGGTTGAATACATTCTATAAGAAAAACATTTTTTTAACTAAATTCTTTCTATATTTTGCTTATGTAATTAGAAAATTCTTTGTTGATTTAATATTGTCTACTGCAGAATAAATTGAACAAAACATTGGAATCTGAGATTGAAACACAAAACTGGTTTTCAAGACACAGAATTAATTTGAAATTGGTCTAGCGAAAAATATTATTTTAATGGATTTTTGAAAAATATATATATATAAATTAGTACTTTTTAGATTAAGCGTACTAAATTATTTCAAACAGTTTTTAAAAGAATCTGAATTAGTTTTCTCATATTAATTTAAAATTCAAAAACTATTATTATTTAAGTTATTTAAAATTTCTTGCTAAATTTTGAAAAAAAAAAAACAAATTAAAGAGATTGCAAACTTTTTAATAAATGGAATCGAGTTTTGTAAACATTTAATTTCGAAAATTTTCCTTTTTTCCAAATTTATTCATGATTTTATAGATATAATGTTTAAAATGTCCCCAATCTTATGATACTTTAGATGTTCGTACGAACTTGCGAAAACATTTTTTATCTATTGAAATTCTAGCTTTAATTGCTTATATTACAAGCATATAAAGAATAAAAATTTTGTAGGTTTCGTTCGAACGATATACAATCATAAACAACTCATTGAAAATTTATTGATTTGTAATTCATTAATTTCAACAGTATAAAAACTTGATGTAGTCACATTTAAAAAAATTTAAAACACTAAAATTTTGCAATCAGTGCAAACAACTTTGTAATAACATTAATTTAATACAAGGTTACTGCTAAATAACAAACAGAAATAGTTACAAAATATTCTCTGTAAATAATTTTCTATTACAATGCATTTGAATTGAGTAACAGCATTTGTTTAGAATGCCTGGACAAGGTATCAGGTGTTTCAGCACAGTTCAAAATTGCATAATTATATTAAAGTTTCCAAAAATAGTTACTTGATACTATAAATTTTCGATTGCTTGTGATTATATTATCTTCTCTCTTTCTTTTCCACAAAATTTTAAATTACAATAAAAAAAATTGTAATATAAAACAATCGATATAACAAAACCAATAGTCCATATTTTTTGAGAAGAATAAACTAATAAACTTACAGTCACGTAAAATCTACACTTTATTAAGAGATGTCCTTTTCTGACCAGTTTCTGAATTATCTGCCGAATTAATTTATTCGTGGTGTCGTACAAACCGAATACTCGGCCATCCAAAAGTTAACTGCATAATAATTAAAACGATCTGATTAACCAGGTATCAAATCTGTAAACTGTCTACTAAATCACTTGGACACGAACACGAGTCTTAATCTACGAAGAAGATGCAATATCCAGATTATTTGACATCTTTATAATGTGTGCTGTTTGGCGTGGGAATAAAAGTATGCAAATAGTATGAAAACGTGTAATAAATAATGTAATAAAGGATTTATATAAAATGCATAAAATAACTCACGATTAATGGATTCAATTCATGTTTATGTGATATGTATAATGTGTGTATTTCTCATTAAGTTTAGAATTTTATTCTTTTTACTTCTTGTAGCTACAGCTCATAAGTTAAGAACAATTCTTTACTGTTTGGAACAACCTTTTCTTTACTTCTGCTTTACATTTTTTTGGGGGGGGGAGGGGGGAGATGATCAGCTTTTAAGTTAGAAATTTGATTAATCTTTTTAATAATTTTGAAAGCCTGTTATTCTTGTAAGAATTTTCAAACAAAATGATTGCCTTAAATTACTTATAGCTGCAATACAGAACAACTCATATGTGTGCTACAACTTCCTTACAGAAAAAAGCAATATGAAATAAAAACAGTTTTTTTTTTTTTTTTTGTATCATTGTGTGAGTTGAAAAGCGCGCAAAAGTACAAACTTTTCCCTTACTAGCAAAAGTCTTCGATCTGCTACCATAAGTATTTGTTCTGCAAATCGATTATAAAACCAAGCACGTTATATAGATTTCTCATTTATGGAACAAAAAACATAACAAATTTCCGAAATTGCAATTCTTTTTTAAATGATATATATATTGTAGATTCGATGGACGTATATAACGATCTCAATATTATGCCGGTTTCGCACTAAATGTTAGAAGTTTAAGCAACACTTTTCCAAAATTGCGCATAGAAATCACCTAGTTTTCGTAAATTGTCCAGAAATAAGTTGAAATATAACTTTAAAAATTTTCCGTTGACTGGAAGGCAATGTAATTGGAGATGCAATCCAAATCTGGTATCTATTATCTCTCATATTTATTTCAGTTTAGACAGACTTAAAAGAAGGAAACATCGATTACTCCGAGAGTTCTGTTCTATAAATTGAGATATTAATGTTTTATTAAATTCATAACCCGTTTTTAAAGAAAATCAAAAATAAGAAATTTTAACTACAATATTTTTAATTATTCCCCATACTATAATTTGAATTTATCTGCTCTTAAACTTAACCGAATAATGGTTTAATTAGTTTTCCTAAAGATTGTTCTTCCAATTAATTTCAAAATGACCTATTCCAATTCATAAAATCTAATATAGCAAAAAGGAATATTCAAAATTAGATGGAGATTCCATTTGTTTATTCATAATTTTTGGAAGAGCAATTGTATTTCGTCTCCATATGATCATTTCTGTTCTAATTGAATAAAAAATCAAAAATTGGTACTCTTTCTTCTTCCCCTTTTCAATATTCTTTTTGCATTTTGACTTCACTTTCCGACCATTTCGCTTTAATATTTGAATAAACAAAAAGTTTCTGTTTAAATTAATTTTTTTTTATTTCTCTTGCTGCAAATCAATTTTTAAATGGAAGGTATTTTTGTTTTTATCAAGAGGAAAAAATAATACATTTTAGATAAAATTTTTATATCACACACATTTTAGATAAAATTTTGAATTGATTATGGAAAAGACAGGTTTTTCCTTATTAAAAGGCTCGATAATATTGATGAAACGCACTATTACTGAGAATACACGTAATGTTGCAAATTTTTATAAAATGCAATAAAATACAAAAATGCTTGTTAAATAAATGTTAATTGGTAATTTTTAAACACTCCTGTATCACTGCTTTTGGACGAGGGGGGGGTGATTTTCTGGTTATAAAACATTTTCTTAATGTTTCAGTGCAAACAGTATCCCCGTTTTTCCGGACATCTGAATGATATTTATTTAAAATTATACTGAGACAAGCATAATACTCCGAAAGAAAATTGATTGTCTTTTCCTTTTGTGCCTCATATATTATACGCGCATAATTATTCCCAAATGTTAGAATAAAATGATCTGTGTTGATATATTTCTATCATAAGTCATTATTACTGCGCAATATGCAATGAACAAACAGACTATAAAATATAGCTGTCAAAAAAAAATGTTTTACAGAGCTTTCAATTTTTCTTCACAGATTAAAAACCTTATAAATTTCGGTAAGATGTGACTTCGATTGTAAACATACCAGTCACTATCACAATCCATCCTTCATTTATGCTTTATAACTCATGATATGTCAATTAAACACTATTTAAGAATGCTATCGAAAATAGTTACAGATTTATTTATTATACTCCAATTTGTGAATCGCAGATTTTAATAGAACATCGAAATGAGTTTTCATTCTTTCGTTCTACCTAGCAAATACCATTATCACGTGATATTATTTAAATGAAAAATATACACTAAAAATCGTCTGTCGTTGTACAACAAAGAAAAAGAAACAGCCGCGTCTGATTGTTTCTACTACAGAATTTTCTGAAAACTGATAAGAATTCGAAACAAACATAAAATCGTTATTATTATCTAAATGAGATTTAAGCGATATGCATTTTTTTGTCTATAACAATGCGCATTGTTTCAAATATATGCATCAAAACTTATTTTCAATTTCAAGGAAAGGAAAAAATAAATATCTTTTTACATTAAAATGCAATAATACACACCGGATACGGAAGTTTTCCATTACTTAAATGAAATTTTGCTGGATCATTGAATATGCATTTTCAAAATTTGGTTTAATCATTTTTAAAAAATTCTCATTCTATCAAGCTATACTTCCTTATGGTTTCTTTGATGCATAAAAAAATTAGGATGAATTATATGCATATAATACCGAACTGGACATGAAAAAGTTTAATACCAGTTTTATTTCACGAGTTATAAAATTAGACAAAATATACAATACACATCAAGAATCTTTGCAACTATTTTATGAAATTCATGTAGTGATCACAAAATATAACTTTAAACAATTGATTGTTTGCAAGATCATGATTTAATTTTTAAAAAATTTGCTTCATGAGCTTTGAGCATGAGTCATTTGCTTTTAACATTTGATACATATTTCCACTGACATATAAGAAAATTATTGCTTACATTTTTATTGTTAATACTATTTATATGTGCATTTCTACCTACCTTAAAAAGAAAATATTACATATATTTTGATTGCTTCATTAAATGACCCACGCATTGTCATATCTTTAAAAAAATATGAAATTTATCTATTTATATATACATTGGCTCAAAAAATTGAGAGTATACCTTACTTTTACTTGATAAATCCGACTTTCAATGCAAATAACTTATTCTCAGGAGGTGCAAACATTTCTTTTAATTTTACACATAACAAATGATTTAATTTAGAGTAAAAATAAAGAAAAATAAACAAAAAAACTTCTAAATTGAAAAGTTTCAGAAGCATTTTAAATATGCATGCGTAGAATTTTGCCTCAAAAAATTGAGAATACACCAATAAAATTTTTGCAATATCACGCATAGAAACAAAGTGTCACTATTAAGTTGCATGTCTTTTGACTCTTAAAATGGCCTCTAAACATCATGGTACCGATTCGACCAATTCTTCGTGGTATCTGAAGATATTTTACCCCATTCTTCCTGCAACACTTGTTTTAAATGAGTTTTGTTTCTAACTTTGTGTTTTTGGACCATTGCTTCGAGTGTGTTCCACAGATATTCAATGGTATTGATGTCGGGGTACTGTGGTGGTATGTGTAACTGCTGTTTACAGTGAAAAAGACATCATATTTTGACGTTACGTGCATTTGTTTGGGGTCGTTGTTCTACTGGAAAATGAAATTTCCATCTAAACCCAAATTTTTAGCACTTTTCTTTAGATTGCTGCCAAATATATCCAAGAAAACCATATCGTTTATAATGCCATGTATAAAAATTAAATTTCCTACCCCGGATGAAGCCATGCAATCTCAAATCATGACGGAGTCACCATCATGTTTAACCGTGGGACGTAAATTTTTTGGATCCACAGCACTATTAATCTTTCTCCATACAGTATGATGACTGTCACAGCCAAAAATATTGAGTTTTCTTTCATTACTAAATATAGCTTTCCTCCAAAGGTTATTGGTCTTTAATTGATGAGTTTTTGCAAACTTCAAATGCTTTTTCTGAATTTGCAAGCTGATGAACGGTTTCTCACTAACAATGCGACTTTTATATCCAACTTGTCTAATGGCATTTCGCCAAGTTTCAGCACCTACACTTGTACCTGTGATTTGAAAAGTTTCTGAAACAAGTTGGATGAACCATATAGTCGCAGCAATCTAAAGGAAAGTGTTAAAAATTTGGGTTTAGATGAAAATTCCATTTTTCAGCAGGACAACGACCCCGAACAGAATGCATGTAACATCAAAATATGGTGTATTTTCATTGCATACAGTAGTTACACACACCATCTCAGTACCCCGACATCAATACCATTGAATATCTGTGGAACACACTCGAAGCAGTGGTATAAAAACACAAAATTAGAAACAACTCATTTAAAACAAGTGTTGCAAGAAGAATGGAGTAAAATATCTTCAGATACCACCAAAAATTGGTCGAATTGGTACTATGACGTTTAGAGGTTATTTTAAGAGCCAAAAGACATGCAACTTAATAGTGACACTTTGTTTCTATGCGTGATATTGCAAAAAATTCATTGGTGTATTCTCAATTTTTTTAGACAAAATTCTACGCATGTTTATTTAAAATGCTTCTGAAACTTTTCAATTTAGAAGTTTTTTTTTTATATTTTTCTTTATTTTTACTCTAAATTAAACCATTTGTTATGTGTAAAAATAAAAAAAATGTTTGAACTTCCTGGTAATGTGTTATTTATATTGAAAGTCGTATTTATCAAGTAAAAGTAAGGTGTACTCTCAATTTTTTGGGCCACTGTAAGTGTAAGAGAGATTACAAATATTTTTTAAGAATTGTTATTATTAGTGAAAAAAATATCGATGCTATTAAAATAAATGCATATTTAAAAAAAAATATTTTTTTCAATCGCTGTCTTTGGATCGCTGTCTTTCGAAACTATTGCTGAAAACTTAAAAAAATCTATTGGGAAATTAAAAAGTAACCCTGATCAATTTTAGTGGAAAAAAATTCTAAAACAAAATGCACATTTAAATTTCTTTAAAAAAAAAACTTTTCGAAATCATTTGGTGGAATAACACATACACTTTTTTTTATTTTGGTTTATAAATGGCATTTCCCTGCATGAAAATATAAAAAAGTTGTGAGGAGAAATTTCTGGTTCTATTATTGTATTTTTAAAATGTTTGTTTAATAAGCAAAAACATTACAATTTTTATTTCAGATTAATTCTAAACCATTTTTTGGGGTTATTCTAAATATTCTTCGTAATATTTCCTAAAACTTTTTTATAATTAAAAAAGTAAGAGATATAAAATGAATTCATTGCAATTATCCTATCTGTAATAAAATTAGTTTCTAAAAGTGAGACATCATTCTTGAAAAAATAATTATTCCTTTTTAATCACCGATTTTCGTTTAAATCCAATAACATGAATACTTGGGTCAAGTATCCAAATAGAAGGATTTCAAAATGCCAAACATTTTGCAAGTACTATGAAACTAATTGAATTTAATTTCCGCAAGAGATTAAAAATAAAAGATAAAATCTAATTATCGTTTGCTTTGTTAAACACCACATACAAATAATATGACAGGTGCCCTCTTTTTCTGAGTCTTATTTTCAGTTTCAGTCTTAAAGTGTTCTGTTTGCACATAGATAGCTGTTCTGTTAAGAACCTAATCAATCAAATTCTGTTGTCAGAATCTGATTCTAATCATTATATTCGGCCATGCGTTACATAAATGACCTTGTTTTTTGGGAACTTAAGTGATTTTATTAATAGATAATCATTTCTGGTTTTGTATGTTTATACTACTTTATTTATTTTTTTCCAGACAAAGTGTTTTTTTATGAAAATAGTACTTGATATCAAATGCGAATACGAATTTTATATTTAAATCAAGACATGAAAATGATAAGCAGAAATTACTAACTGTCTATCAGGAGAACAAACAATAGCATAATAGCAATAATTTCCTTTCTGGAGGTATTGAAATCAGATTTAATTAATAATTTTAAATATCATTACCATAAAGTTGTGTAATATGTTGTTTTAAAATACTCAGTTTCATTTGTTTCGAACTTATATCATCTTAAAATGACCAATACGCCAAATTGAAAATGGAATTCACATATTGATGTAACTGTAATTTTTTTTTAAGAATTTCATTCAAATAGATCTAATGACACAAACAAAAACGCATTGTTTATAAGCTCAATTAATAATAATTGTGGCCTAAAGAATGTGAAATAAAATTTTCGAATTTTAAATAGCACCTGCTTTCTGATTATGAAAGTTTATCGAGTTATTTGTGTTTTTTTACGAATTTAAAATCTTTTATTATAATTTTGTTATTGAGTTCTCAAAAAATGCATTATTTAGCTATAAGATCTGGCAACATCTACGGTATTTTTTCTAATCAGAACGCGAACGATTATTTTAAAAATGTAATATAGTTTAATCTTAAATATTAGATTTTGATTAGTCATACAGGCGACTTCTTTTATTTCAATTAGACATGCTTTACAATTTGATATATTACTATCTTGATTAGCTATTGTTGTAAAAATTGTTAATTTGTTCACTGGTATTTACTTTTTAATCTCCATTTTTTTTCAGAATATTTGTGTAATTTCCAAATGTGACATTTTTGCACTTTTTCTTTTTTATTATTAGCTACTAATGTAAGCCATTCTTTGTATTTGTTTTGCAATTTTTTTTACTCTAATTTCCAGCCTTTTTAAACAGTGTTTTACAACTTCTGGATAAACTCTGTCAGTATGAGTAAAAAGGCAAACAACTTTCAGAAACCTCCAAATTTCTATAAATTATTTGCGATTTTTTTAAATATATTAATTTTATGCTCTTATTTAATCCGAACTTTGTATACAAACGTATTCAAATTAGTGTTCAAATATTCCTAGTTAATTATCTTTTAAAAATTTCATATTATTTTATTTAAAAAACTTTAAAAAATATATTATTTTTTAATTAAAAATGTCAGATTCTACGTATAATTAAATAACATTTAAATTGCACTCAGATTTTTTTATTTTTCATTTTAAAATTGAATTTTAGATTTTTTTTTTTATTATGTGAAATACTGAAGATAATTCTTTCAAAAGAACCTGGGATTAAATATTTTGTCAGTTTTTCGAAATTTATCACATAAAACTGCTTACATAAAGAATTAAAATGAACTAAAAATATCTAATATAGGAAATTAAAAAGGGTAAAAAGAGGTCCCGAGATTTACCTTGTATAAGGGTCTTCAGAGGGCTTATTTCGATCCTTTTTACAATTCCTAAAATATTATATCTATGAAAAATCACCTTCATTTTTTTTCCTACTTTTGGTATCAAAATTTTGGGTCAGAAAATATTCAGTTGTATCCTTGGCCTGATAATATTTTTATCCTATGAAATAATATTTTAATACCCATAAAAAAAGACGTTATTCCAAAATTTGATCTTTTACGATCACATTCCCTGTCGTCTTTCTTTTTAGATTGAAAATCTTGGATCGAAGCTCTAATCTCACAGTTATCATAAAAATGACTTCCAGTATAAACTATAAAAAAAGTGCATAAATACATTTTAAATATAGTGAAGTGTTCTATTGTTCTTTACTTGGAACAATTTATTCTGCTGGAATGCATTCCTTGTTTATTTTTCTTGGTGACAAGGGCGATATATTTTCCATAAAGAACTTTACACTTTGACCCGGATCTTCTTCCGAAAAGTTATATAAATGTAAATGTCATCTTTTTCTGCGCTATAGACCAAACGATTTCTTCGAAAAGCTGCTTCCAACACAGCGATTTGAAGTTTTGATTATGTAAATACACATTTTCTCATATTCAGCCACCAAGAAAAATCCAGATTTCTTTTTTTACTGGTTGAAATGGAAATTGTAAAGAAACTTTAAGATCCATTTATACAACTGTTGAAGCATAGTATTTCATAATTCATATTTCGATAAGAATATAAAGCTGGAAGCACTTATATTTCGAAATCGTGATGGAGGATTTATTTCGTACAATGAACTGGAACCTCGATGAAAAAAATGTGAATTTTTCAACAATTGTAAATTATTTTTGGAATGAATAAAAGCTTCTTAAAGAATAAAAATTTAATGCTTAACGTCATTTATGAGATTTGAAATTCATTTTTATTTAAAGTCCATCAAAAAATATGATTGAAGAAAAAAAAATTGGAATAATATAGTTTTAAAAAATCAAATTCTGTATCTGTTTAAATTCTGAATAATTTTTAATACACAAAATATTAATTTGATAACAATGAAATTCTCAAAACTTTCTCTCTTAAAATTAAAAACTTTTCAAGCTATTTGAATTACATAATTTCGAAATATATATTGAGAAATATAAAATAAAATTTTAATCTCGGTTTATTTTGAATGTTTACTAAACATCGTCGGTAGAAGAAGCTGTATTAATAGCATAAATTTTGTCATATCAGCTAAATTTAATGAATTAATTTTATCACAACAAAAGAAAGTTTTATTTAAAAGTATATTTCTCAATAAACATAAAGATTCTGATTAGTCAGCTATACTGCAAAGCTGGGATTGAAATATATGAGATCCTATTTTTGATAGAGCTCATGAGCATTCATGTGAAATAAAAACTGGCGAAATCGACATGGTAATTAATGTTGGGCAACTCTATCAAGACCCTTTCGCTACAGAATGTGAAATGAAGTAATATTTTTGAAATTTCTCTGGAAAATTGAAAATGATAAAGGAAGGGGGAGACAACTTTTCATAATAAATCAGGAGTTCTTGATTTTTTTATATAAAATAAAAAATTCAATACATCGGATAAGCGTTTGAAGCTGAGAAATGGATTTTGGTTTTGCCAAGAACTTGAAATATATAGATGAATTTATCAAAATGTAAGCATTAAAATTATTAACAACTTAGTAAATGTTCAAAACTATATAAATGAATATGATGAAATAATGCATACAACTCATTTGAATAATTAATTGACTCTCCACTTTGAAAAGAATTTTATAGTTTTTTTTTTTCTGAAATAATTTTATACTATTTTGAATTCTATTTATTTGTTCCTCTTATGCAAATTAAAAATTTTATTAATGTTATGAATTCATATTATTTATAATTCAGTTTAAAGATTCAAATTTCTATTCTTCTTTTTTACTAAAATATTATGTAAATTTTGGATTTGTAATCTTTCTAACAAACGATTCGATTCTGTGTATATGTATGAGTTGGTGCTCTGCAGGTCAGACCGTTTGACTTAAAACTACAAAATTTGGCATATTTATACCTTGGAGGGTAAGAATGTGCATCTCGGAATATTTTTTATAATTTTAATTAATTACAATTTTTAAAAATCAAAACACTAAAATTTTACAATTTTTAATCTAAATTTCAATTAATAAAAAATTGGGGAATTTTAATGTTTTCCACAGGAACTTCCGAAAAAATTATTGTACAAATATAAACCTTATATCCTACCGGAATTTAAAAAATTGCCATTTTAATGATAGCAATTAAATAGTCTTGCAATATTCTCCTAAATTTTGAGAATTTATTTTAAAAATATTTTTTTTCCTAATTTTTTTACAATAGATTACATAGCTGCTTTGAAATTTAAGTTTTCATTCTTTTATCAATTATTTAATCGGGGGATTTTCTATTGTTGGAAGATAAAGAAGAAGGATTCTGTTTAATATCCGTAAAATTATAAATCGAATAGAAAAGTGAAGTTATAATCCCTAGGAATTTAGAACACAGAATGGGACACTTACTTTTTTAAGAGCTTTGATATCTTGAGATTTTATTTAAATGTTCATATACAATAAAAAGAATACGTGTTCAGACAATTAAAATAATGCTATTTTAATGTATGACAATTTATAGGAACTATTGTATGAAGTTATATCTAAACGATTTAACTGAAAATAAATATAATGATACTCCAGCGAATAGCTAATCGCCAAGGCGACTTATGACAAAAAAAAAAGGTGAAGTAACAATATTGCATAAATTAGAAAATAGATGAAAAGGACTATTACGTTTTTCATAGCGATTTGATGTCACGGGACTAGTCTAAGTTTTGAAAACTGATAATTTCCATACATAAATCAATTGAATTTTGTTATTAATGTCATTTATTATTTCCAAAGTCTTTGAATAGCTTTAGATGAAATAAGATAATTCCATTTATTATTTTAATTATTATTATTTGCAAAAGTTACAATCATTTCTTGATATATTATGACGATTATTAAATTTATGTATGTATGAAAGAGAAATGTATATATTTTAAAATTTCACATTGTTACTTCATAAGAACGAAAACATAAATTAAACTGAGTAAATCGAAACAAATTATTAAGCATGTGAATTAAATTCATATACAATAGGAATAAAAGCAGAAATGAAAATCCTATTTCGGAATTAATATGTAAAAAAGGGAATTTTTTTAGTTCTAATATTAACATTGAGAAACGCACGTGGTTGAATTATTCTCGCGAATAAGTTTAAATTTCATAACATTAAAAAATTTTACAAATTGTGAATAACATTAAAAAATTAGTAAAACCGCAGAAAGCATAATACAGAAGTGAAATTAATATAATTAAAAAGATATATATTTTTTAAATTTTAGGATTATATAAAAAAAACCTAGTTTTTTGGTATAAAAGTTTTGGAAGATATGATCATCGATTTCCAGAGCATCTAGAAATGGTTAAGCCTATTTTTTTAGCCCGTTTAAAATTTGACAATATTTCGTCATTTTTAAAATTTTGTTTTTACATCTTTTTTTTCCTTTTAATGAATAGGGATTTTGGAAATCTTAACTATATCATTTCTAATAATATTTTTAGCTTCATTAATTAGCGAAGCGTAGAATTAAGAGCAACTAGACTGAAAAATGTTCGTATAATGATTTGTTTACATCGACCTATTTTCATCATTTTTTCTTTAGTGCAACCATTAAGCAAAAGAACAATTTTTTTTATCAAACGAATTTACTTTTTAAAAAATAACAATTTTCTAAAAAATATTTTTGCGTGGTATTACTTTCTATGTATGGTAATTCAGAGCACTTAGCAAATGAATGAGTTGAAATATTGTGAATTAGAAGTAAACGCACTGCTTCGAGTGAACTCTATAAACATAAAAGTAAATATGAATCCAATTTGTTCTTAAATTCGCCTATTTTACTGGTATAAAGAGAACATTATTACAACAACGAACATTATTACAATTTAAGATAATATAATTAAAATTCACATCGATCTCTCATACACAAGAATCTTCATGAATTCTACCAGAACAAATATTAATTCCAAATTGTCAAAATTTACAATAATAACACAATTCAATTTTGTCATTTATTGAAAATTTTGTTTCACATTTTCATTCTATCATTCACTAAAATAAAATGGCGAAAGCAATATAATTTTCAGCAAGTTGTTAACTCGTTACTATGTAATCTTTATATTTTTTAGTTTTGTTTTAACATTGTCTACCACATCCACCCTATATTTAACAAATGCTAGAATTTTGTAATAAATTTTCAAATCTTTAAATTAACCTTTTGAGTATTTTCTCTTTTTGTTCTCTTTTTCATCGTTCTTAAACTCAAGACTAGGTTGCAGTAGCTGAGTCTACTCGATAACTGGTACCATCCTTCATGCTTGATATACACGAAATTGTAATCCTTTCTTGACCTTTCATAATATAGACTATCGAGATCACTTTCAAGTTCCATAGAATAAAACGGAACACAGACAGGTCAGTTTTTTTATCTACTGTTTGTTCCAGATGACCTTGAAATTCGAATCGTTCCATTGTTCGTGGAAGAGATCGACGAGATAGATTCCGCAAATTGTTATTCGTATCGAAGCGACAGAACCGCTCCCCTTTCTTTTAGTCTTGTTTCACACTTAACGGCTTGAAAATGAAACGCAACAATACAAAATAAATAACCCGTTTGCTCTTGTATAGCATAAAACTGTAGCACCTGTTATTCTACAGTTTATCTGATGAGGCCTAGCATATATCCGGCAATGTTCTCTTTTTAATCGTTATTCTGCTATTATCGGCTGCATTTTAAGATAAAAATCGGAGAAGGAATTTTTTTAAAGAAAACTTTTCAAGGTTTTTGCACGAATAAGAAAAAGCTTTTATGTGGGAAAGCTAAATGATGATAATATACTATGGCCAGTAAAGCTTATTGTTTATCTATATAAAGCTAGGCAATTTTATATTAGATAGTGAATGTGATAAAAAAAATGGTAATTTCGAAGATCATTTTATATTTTTAAAACATTTTTTATTTTTTATTTTTCTGCAAAGAAAAGAATATCTTACCATTTCCCAGAATTTATAGTTTAATTACTTATCATAACATCGCTTAACGAATAGCATTAACTATATTAATTTTCCAAGTTTTATAAGATTTTTAAAAAATTAATTTTTCAACTACAACAATTTTACGAACAAAAAATGCGATCTGATGTTTATATAAAACGTAATAATCGTTATTAGTTGCGAAACTTATTTTTTCCTTGCTTTTATGTAAAATTTTTAAAAAAAAGTTATAAGTAGTGATGCTTGTTAAGCAGCGATATTATAGAAAAGAGAAATGTTCCAAACAATATGCCAAATTATTTAGCGGATTTAAAATTTTACATTGTGATATCTTTCTATGTTAAATTTGTATTTTAATTTTAGTGCTCTTTGCGTTTGAAATACTCTTGCATATAAATAGCATATTAACCCAGAAAACAATGCTTTTTTGTGAAAAACTATTTTCAAGTTTATGATTAAAGTATTATGGTTCTATAAATTGTGTTCTATAAATAATTGTCTGTTACCATAGTTTCAATAAATCTTTCCAAAAATTATATATTTGTATATTTTCAGAAAAATAAAAGCTCCTGTCAAAAGTTATATTATTAATATATTCCACTTTTATTCGCTTTGGAATATTTTATTTTAAATGAGAATATCTTAATTAGTTATTAGGTGCTTGCATGTATTTTGATCAATTTTTCACTTTTAAAAGGCATTTATTGAAAAAAGTGGGTACAATATATATCAATCAAAATAGTTTCCATCATTTTCTACAACTTTTTCCCATTTTAATCCAATGAATCATCAATTGATAGTTTTCAAATATTTTTGGTCCTCCAGACTCATTGACATCGAAATCACCATTTTTAAATCGTTGAAATCAAAACCGACAATTGGGATTTGATGGAGCAGCATCGCCATAAGTTTCTAAAAGTGCCTCATGGGCTTCGGCAGCAGATTTTTTCAAATCAATCAGAAAAAGCAATGAATATCAATGCCATCTGGAGCGTTCTATGATTGGGATATTTATACATTGAATAACTTAATAATACTAGATGGAAAACTTTCAAAATGATAGCAATAAAGTAATAGTATATTGGTAAAATCCAAAACCATTGTCATTTATATAGATACTTCGCATGTTTACCAATAGATGTCGCTGATAAAAATATATGCAAGTACCTAATATATAAAAACATGTCTTATATCACAGCATATTATAAATATATTCTCTCTTTCAAAATTAATAAATCAATTATTATTTCAAATTTCATAAAATATTTCATAATATAAAATCATTGCAAGTTCATAAAATATTTATCAATGAAGCAAAACTATTTATACATGCAAAAACCATCATTTTAGTTTTAACAAATTAACGTAACGTCTTTTTATGTAAAAGATCTTTCAATTTCTAACCTTATATCACCTTTCAAGTTATAGGTGGACCGATTTTCTTGAATTCAGTCGCATATTTTTAAGGACTTTGCTCCGAAAAACTGAAAAACATTTGATATTTATGTAACGCAACAAAGCAGCAACGAATGAAAACAGTGAAAACCACAAATCACGGATGTGGCATATGTCATTGTCAGAACAAGATGCCATTTTTTATTGCAATAATTTTCCACTTCGGTCACCGAACGATGGAAAGATTAATATGTTTTCGAAGATCTTTTGAAATACAAATTATAGAACATGGATTTTCAAATTACAGTTTTCAACAAGGTTAATGAAGACCTAAGTTATTCAATTATTTTGTTTATTTAAACTTCTAAAATGATTCTTTGAATGTTTTTTAGCTTCTGCATGTAGAGTTCGTGACTTTTAGCTCGATTCTGACAATTTTAAAATGATTGTGAGATTTCAATTTTTTCTAGTACTCTTAAATTTATGGAACATGCACAATGAAGGCTTCATTATTTTGTCATGCACTACTGCTTTGTAGGTTTGCTTTATTTAATAATGCACCAACTACTGAAATAAAAAAAAATTATTTCGTATTCTAAGTTTTATTTAGTGTATCTTTATAGATTAAATTTAAGTGAATTAATTTATAAAATTGAAACATTTTGAAATAAAATTTTGTTATTAAACGCTTATCAGAAGTGTCTTAAATATCTACATATACTTTTAAAAATTCAATGTTTACATTTTCTAATTACAGAAATTTAGCAAATAATTAAATAAGTTTTATCATTAAATTTACTTAGAGGAATAATATATTATGAAAAGAAACTATGTTTTTTCAAAGAATTACTGAATTACTTTTTAATTTTTTCCTAAAAAAAAACATTTTCGTGAATTATAATATATATATTTAATTACGCATATCAGAATGTTTATTTTCTTTAAGAAAATATTATAAAAATTATTTCGAATTTAATCGAAATGCTAAAATTAATTTCCTACCATTTTTTATTCAAAAAAAATAATATAGCTTGAATAACGATAAATTTAAAATACATTCTCTAAACCACAAATGTAAATATGACATTTTTTACTTCTTTGACTGTAAATTGTCTTTTATTCCCCAAATAATTAATAAGCGAAACGAT
>JAPMOR010002047.1:0-27298 GCA_026543865.1 Argiope aurantia
AAAAAATTTCATAACCTTAAGTGAATTATGCGCAAACAGTGTCTAATAAAATCCACTGTCCCCTTAAATCATATGAAATTTTAATAAGCATTGTTCTATGATGAATGTTTATGGCATCATATCTTATTTTAAAGGGCCGCGGTGGCCTGGTGGTAAGGTCTCGGCTTTGGAACCGGAGGGTTTCAGGTTCGAGACCCGATTCCACCGAAGAACCGTCGTGTAAGGGGGTCTGTTGCACGTTAAATCCGTCCTGACCAAACATCCTCCCGCTGGTGTGGTGTTGTGTGGAGAGGGGGGAGGTGCCAGCTCAGGTGTCGTCCTCGTCATCTGACCGCGGTTCAAAATGACGAGGTCCGTCCCAAAATAGCCCTACTGTTGCTTCAAACGGGACGTTAATATAACTAAACTAAACATCTTATTTTAAATCGAATATTCATCATTTGATTTTTTCTAATTAAAAAAAAGGACTTAATTCTTCAGGAAGAAAGAATATATTGGAATATATATTTGTATATTTTAAAACATGAATTCTATTCTTTGCCAGCAGATTGAACCTCATATTTCGTACATAAAATGAATTTGAATACTTTAAATACAGGAAACTCAGTAATACCCAATTAGTTTCCGTATGGATAATCTAGTAGCTTCCAACAATATCCAATCATATTGAAGACGGGGATGCTCAAACGCTCGAAGGAGCAGGAAGCGAGATCAATAAGAAACAATCTCCGCGGTGAACCATACAGAAAATTTTGCAATGTAGCACTAGAGAAAAAAAAAAAAAAAAAAACGGAAGTTGCTTTTTCAATTCGTCATGACTTTTCTTCCCAGAATTTTTCGTCCAAGTAAAAAAAAAGGAGAACAAAAATAAAAATGGAAAATGGATTTTCGATTACTTAAAGAGTACCTAAAAATTGAATGTAAATGACGCTTGGACGAAACAATAGCTCAAATAATCTTCAAAATCTACAAAAAAATAGAAAAACATAATGTGTAAATTAAAAAATCTCAAATGTGTGGAGACGGAAAGTGAAAGAATTTGAAGTCACCAAAATTTTTAGAAATTCTAAATACATTCTGAAAAATTATCACATCAGTTTCTGAATATAATGAGAAAATGAATAACTTTTATTCTTCGAATAATCATTTAGATTTTCTACAATCGTCTGATTAAAATAAGATATTAGTAGCAGATGGGATTGCATTTCAATCAATTTCAATATTTTAAATTTGTTTCAGACATTGCATTTTTATTTCTTTTCATCAGTATTAATTGTATCAGATATCTTTTGAAGAAAAAACTCTCATTTTTGCTCATTTCTATTTTCTATTTCCAATCTCACGAATATTCGCCATAGCTGACTAAATGCCATTAGTCCATAAGAATAGACGAAACTGTCAAGTACACTGGTAGACGTGGACAATAACATTTTATAAAAATAAATATTCTGAAGTAATTTTGTTTTAATATATATATATATATATATATATACTAATATCAACATTTTATTGAAAAAGATTTCGTGAAATGCATCTAATTTAATGCTCGAAGTTGCCTGTGTTCCCTGTGCCAATTTAACAGTGATAATGCCTTTTTTTCTTTTTGACGTAATCTTTAATTTATGCAAGATACAAACCTGTTGAAACATGAGCCAAATGAAAAAAAAAAGAAAATTAAATGCTGTGAAGCACCCAATGTCTTGTGTAATCACGAAAAAAATCAACGCAGGCCACCAAACAGCAACACCGAGAATCGGCATGGTTTCAATTATACTTATGCTTCCTGTGAGGTATATCAAACAATAAAATCAAATAAAAAAAGCAGTAAACATTTTAAATAATAAAAAAGAAAAAATAGTAAAAATGTAAATATAGCAAGAACATAATGTAAACGTAAAATAATGGAGCTTGTGAGAAAAATATGGTGTCCATACTATTATTGATGACTTATCATCGGCCAATTCTTTAATCAGTATTTTCTCAACAATCAGGCTGGCAGGATTCCTGTGAGATTGGAATTTTAATAAGGCTTTCAGTCTAATTTTTATCTAGCCAGAAAGTCATTATTCACTTTCATTATGTCATATTGATAATTTGTGAAATCGTACTTGTACCTACAAACTTGTACCTACTGACTTGTACCTACAAAAAAAAAAAAAAAAAAAAAAAAAATCCTGGTTTGATCAATCTTAAAAGCGCCATCATGAGTCGGGATTTATTTATAGAACTACCAAGGAATCTTTTAATACTGGTATTTAAAAAAACGCTAACTGCCTTTGACGATCAGCTGTTCGCTGGAATTAATGATCGCTTAAGTTTTAATTCAAATATTTTTAAGCAACTTGTCCCTTAATGGCTTCTTCACCAAAATAATTTTAATCTTCAAATTTTGATTGTCATATAATTCATACCATTTTAGTAGGTTTATACAGTTTTGTTTATTGCAACATGCACTCCCATAGTTTTCTGCCATCTCCATGCACTTTATTTTGAAACGAATTATCTTCTAATTTGAGCTTTTGTCAATAACTAGATTTACTAATATGCGTGTACATTTTATTATTATTTTATATAAAATGTATTGATGGAAATATGATAGAAAATGCTTTTAATGATTTAAAATTGAAAAAATTTATATGGCAGAATAATTGATACCATTGAAAAAATTCTATTTATTTTTAAGATGATATAAAAATTATCTTACTATTCTGATATTAACTGAAGTCATCTTTGGAAAATACTAAAATCTTACTTGATTTTTGAATTCATTAAAATTCTAAAAAAATCCCTCCAAGGTACCATTTCCACCCACTAAAATCATATGTGCGTATCAGAGCTATCATATGTACCACATATGATAGCTCTAAGCTAAAAGTTTTCATCTGTAGAGCGCCAACACAAACTCAAACCCAGCATTCATGCTTTTATTAAACAGAGAAATACTTCCACGGTTTAAATTTTGTGGATTTTCAGCATATATTTCGACATAAATTCATCATTTTCATCTTCATTTTTAATCTGAATACACCAATTGATATAATGATATTGAATCAATTGATATAATGTACAATTTACAAGCCTGTAAGTTTAAGAACTCAAAAATGTCCATGTTTTAAATATATAAAATTTGTTGCGTAATTTTGTGACTATAATTATAATTACGTGCTAAATTTTGATCATAATCAGTTGGAGATAAGGCATCCAAAACACACGTTCAATTTTCGGGTGCTTTTGTATTAATCAAAGAAAAAATGCCCTTCAAAGATCGCATAACAATAGATTGCATTATTGCAACTATTATTCGCTGAGGGCATATGGTTAGTAATACAAATGTGTACTTATTGCAGTGTATGTGAAATTTATTCATATAAAAGGCATTTCCTCTGGTTTGTAGGAATTTTTTCAAGGCTTTCTGCCGTTCACATTCTAGTAAACTGCTTATAGGCTACTTATGCAGCTGAATTAAATCTCCCCTCGGAAATGAGAAAAGAATCGCTCTAAGAAATGTATATATACATTAAAATAATAAAAAAAATCTGATTACTCACCATTGACTGACCAATTTTAACTTATGAATAGCTCATGTAGAATAAATAAACATAATTTAATTTATTCATATAAGCTTCTAAGAATGCATCCCTTCTTTTCTTATAGAGATCTATAGAGTGTACCATCTTCACATGTTTAGTAAAATATACTTCTATACAAATTTGTAAAGTAATTTTCTATGCCACCTTACGCCAGCTATATACTTTTTTTAATTCTCACATATTATCATTTCTCTGTTTGCAGCAAATAAATTATTCTCAAAGACTTCAAGAAAATATCATTTTAAGTCACAGTGATTTCAGTCACAGATACTTAAGGTGGCAATATCAACTGGTCTCTACCAGAAAATCCTGCAGTAGACAGTGGCTTGTCGGATTTCTCTTATAAAATATGAATTAAGAATATAAAAAGTTGTTATATTTGGAAACGTATGTCCTGAGTTCTTTGAAAAAAATCACAAAAAACAAAAAAAGTTAGAAATTACCGAAAACAAACAATCATCAAAAGGAAATGTGACTTTTTACTTTCATTTTTTGAAGTGAAAGGAGAATACTTGACAATTCTCAGATGAAGAATAAATGAAAATAACGACATTGTCAACTAAGAAAATGAAAAAGATAACAACCATGTCAAAAATATTTTCTAGGCCAGGTTTAACCTTGAATTCCACAGCTATTCTCTTGGTTTTGAGACACAAATTGCTCTTATTAGACAAATTGCTTTAAGAACGCTGGCAGATAGATACAACCAGGGGTACTTTCCTCTTCTTATTTTCTTGCCCTTGCCGATATTACCAATTATTCTAAAAACTGTATTCTGAATTTAAAGTTGCAAAAAAAATTTAATTATTACAAACGAAACTTATGCACAAGAAAACAGAGCATTGTAAACCTCAAATACATATTTTGATCAATAAATGATTAGACAATGAGGTTTGTCTTTTATTACAGTGCCCGAAAAAATTATAAGGACACGCAAAAAATCGCCAAATCTAGAAGCCTTGTTTACAGAATCGAATGCAAATTTTTGTAGAAAAAATAGAAGTAAAACTAAAATATTTTATGCGTAAAGTAATTAAAATTTTCAATTTTAAATCTGCTAAAATTTAAATTTTGATTTTTAAACCTAAATGGAAACGGAAAAAAAGCATAAGGACATTGCTTTTTCTCCAGTAATTATTTAAAATTTTACATATTTGAAAGCATAAAATGACAATTCCGAGTTAAAAGATTCGTTTGCGAAAAGAATTTCCCACTCGGCGACTTTCAGTGTGAATTTTTAAACGATGCCCAAATGAACTCAACTTTCTGACTCTGAAAAAGGAAAAATTGTCGCTTTTCGAGAATGTGGATTAAGTGGATGGGAAATTTCAAAAAGAATCAAGAGATCTAAAACGGTGGTTTATAATTTTCTAAAAAATCCAGGGATGTATGGTATGAAAAAGCGAACTGGGAGATCAGAAATTCTCACTTTTCGACAAAAAAGAATGATTGTAAGGAGAGCTTGCGAGAAAAGAGAAACCGCAAATGAAGTTAGACAAAATGTGAGTTTACCATGCTCAACAAGGACTGTTCAAAATGTTTTGAGTAAACATCCTCAAGTTTCTTATGGGAAATTAGTGGCACTCCCCCTCTTACAAATCATCATAAGAAAAGAAGATTTTACCTTGCCAAAAAATACATTTCTCTTGGTCAAAAGTGGGCTGATGTAATTTTTTCGAACGAAAAAAAGTTCAATTTTGATGGACCTGATGGTTTTCGTTATTTTTGGTATGATCTGCGAAAGACCAAGGAAGTGATTTCCAGGCGTCAATATGGTGGTGGCTTTCTTATGGTATGGGGCGCTTTTGCGGCAAATGGAACCACTCCAATTGTATTTATCAACCGTAAAATAATTTCTGACAGGTATGTTGATATGTTAGAAGAAAGTTTGTTACCTGAAACGCCACTAATTACTTCAGGGGACTATATTTTTTAGCAGGATAATGCTTCGATACACGTTTCTACGAGTGCGAAACTCTAGTTTGAAGCTAATTCTGTAAATTTACTTGATTGGCCGGCGAGAAGTCCCGATCTTAATCCAATCGAAAACTTATGGGGACTTCTAACCCAAGAAGTTAATAAAAACGGCACGCAGTATCAATGTACACAAGAACTTGTCGTCACTATCAAAGACGCTTGGGATCTTTCAGGATCTATGACCTCTCTGCTTATTCAAGTGTTTGAAAAAAAGGTAGTTTTCTTGATTATTGAAACATTTTTAAGTATTTTACAACATGTCCTTATAATTTTTTCCGTATTTCCTTTAATGTTAAATTTTGTAAAATCAATATTTTAAAGCTAAATTATGTTTTTTATGTCGTATAAGTGTTATCACAAAATTATGCAGAAGAAGTAAGAAATATAAAAAGTTCATTTAGGTGAAATGGAAATAAAGCATATTTTCATGCAATTACATGTTGTCCTTATACTTTTTTCGCGCACTGTACGAATCCTTCATTCATCGAATTAGCTAAATATGCTAGACCTCATTGGATTTACTTCCTCATTTATTCAAAACTGTTTACTGTTTCAAACGTGTTTAGAACACTAAAATTTCATCTTTTGAATACTTCAGAATATATCCCCATTTTTTAATCGTCAAATTTAAACTACCTTTTACGTATATGAAACTATCTTAAACATTTATGAATTTATTGTTTAAAAAACTAATAATAAACAAAATTAGCAATGTCAATAAAATTTAACAAACTTATTTTTTCGAAAAAAAAAATTATATTACGAGTTCGAACAAATAAGTCTGATTTAAAGAATTATGACCTGTCATATTTTTCATTATCTATGGAAAAATTAGCGCGTTCTCCCAAACCTGGCTGGACAGCGTTGACCTGGTGGTAAAGCCCCGGTTTCGAGCCAGAGTTTTTCAGGTTCGAGACCAATTCCACCGAAAAAACGTCGTGTAAGCGGGTCTGTTGACGTCGAATTCGTTGGGGCCATACTTCCTCTCGTTGGTGTGGAAGTTTTGGAGAGGGTAGGGGGTTCCAGCTCGTGTCGTCCTCGTCATCTGACTGCGATTCAAAATTACGAAATCCGCCCCAAAATAGCCCTAGTGTTGCTTTGAACGGGAAGTTAAACTAACCTAAACCTTGCTGATGGCTGTTAAATTTTCATTTCGGTGTAAATCTGAGCCCAGCCCTTTTGTAAAATGGGAATCATCTGGATTTTTTATTTACTTTTCTCATTCTTTTCTTTTAGATCCTTCATAAAGACACTAATCACAAGTTTTGGAAAATTCTAAAACCTTCTTATGTGGTAAAAAACAACCATGTTTAAACATGTGCTTTAAACACATTTAAAATTATTTTTTTGCTAATTTTTCTGGAGTTTGCTTTAGAAACATAGCATTCTTATGTTATTCATTATGTAAATCTGGAAGAATTTAATCTGCTTAAATATTATGTTGATTCAGTAAGTATTGGCAGAAGTAAAAAATTTTGCAAATTTATCTTCGCATTTTATGATATTCTGAGATTCGAAAACATAAACAGAAATCTATTTGTGTCCCGGCTTGCAGTAATCGCATTTAACTTATTTCGCCTCATTTCAATTAGCTTAGAATCAGGAGATGTCGCCAACACTCCTTCAGTACCCTAAATAGTAAACTCAATCCTTGAATAAAGAGCTTAGCATTCAAATATATATGCTCTAATCTGATTAGTATTTATTGGAATACTTGACTCTATTTCAACAGATATCAAAATTTATGAGTCAATGATTTCGAATAAGTAACGATAATTATTATCTTAATTACATAAGATCACGTTATTAAATATTTTGATATTTTAAAGCTTACTGAATCGATAAATTGAAATTCAATTGATATATGAATTAAATCTACCTACCCGCAACTGAAATTTAATTCATATATGCGAGGTAGGCATCAATAAGTAAAGCACAAATTAAGAAATCAACAATAAAAAATGCAATCAATAACAGAATGAAATGAAAATGAAAATATTGTTAGTTTCTTACTTTTTGGTATAACTAGCATTCATGCTGTAACTTTTGTCTCAGACAAGGATTAGTTTGAAAATCTTGCTATTACTCTTTTAAGATTTCTGTCAAATTCTTCAAATCGAGGGACTTCTTCAGTCCAAACAGAGGAAATCTGTGAGTGCCAAGTGTGGAATGTATGGTTAATGCTCTAAATTTCTGGAGTTTTCTCCTTTCAGAACCAATTGATCTCATCATACCAGTAATTAATTTTAATCTTAAGAAAAAATTCATCGATTCTTTCATCGATTCATCATTTATTATTCCAATTTCCAATGATTCCGCCCAATTTTATGGCGATGGGAATACGGAAACTAATGTCTAAGGAATTAATTGAAGGACAATGAGTTAAATATTGTTGACTGCATCTGCAGGCTATGAATATTGTGGCCCTGTCATATGATTCATCGCGATATGATATAAAAACGTGTAATTGATGTGATTGAACTGAATGAATAATAGATAAATGATCTTTGGTTGGGATCTGTAAATATTCAAAAACTGCATTTCGCTACTTTTTTTCATCTTAAATATGCGCCATGTTCTTGTGCTAATCATTGTATCAGATGTGCTCAATCATTATTTTAAAATTCAAGGTTTTAATTGATGGTTGCAAATAAAATTATGATTAAAACTGTAATTTAATTAATGATCAAACAATACTAGAATAAGGGACATAAAATCATTTATAAAGAAAGATAGAGTCTCCAGACAAGTGGAAAAAGGATTCATGTTTTTAAATATTGTATTTAGCAATTATAATTTATTTCCTGTTATAAAACCCATTTAATTATGTGGGCATTTTTACGGGAACACTTCAATTTCTGTAGAGATTTGCAAGCTTTGCTGATATATTAACAATCCAGCTGCATATCCAGCGATTTCCGCAGGCTTGTAATTAGTCCATTTTCTATTGCATCCAGAGTTTTTCGCAGCTTAGAGTGTTTATTTTTACAATTACGGATTTTTATTATATCATAGTATTGTTATGTAAAATGTAGTATCAATTCACTTTGTTTGAAAAATATTTGAACTCATTTGCAAGCATTGCAACAAAATAGTTATTTTTAGAAATTACGCAGTCAGAGAGTTAACAGGCAGACCATTCTTTTCATTTCTCAGAATATTGTTTGCGTAAGTATTTCATTGCATTTTTCAAAGATAATCAATGCAGATATCAAAATAGATTATTAAGGAGTGAAATCGAAAATGGTAATGGATTTATTATTGAATTTTTAAAAAATTATTATATAATCATTTGATTAAATTGTTAAGAAACTGATTCAAAATGAACAATTTTGATATAATTAAGAAGCTGCAATTTTCTAGCAATTCTTATTACATGCGATTCAGTTTACTACCTATGCCATAGTAATAGACTTCCTGAATTCGTTGGCAAAGGTTTGCTGTCTATAACAGGCGTATTATAGGCAGAAAAGTATAAGAGAAGTTAAATAAGAGAATTAAAATAATCAAGTCAAATGATCAAGGAGGAATTTGAACAAATCTTTATAAACGAACCCACCTACCAGGAAATTTTATTTTGAACCTTCGTCTCATAAATTAAGAGTAGCATTATATAATTGCAACCATACGTGAGGGTGTACTTTGAAAGGCAGTTCATTCATTAGGATGGATACAGTGTCATTCAAAGCTGCAAATTATTCACAATTGATAATATGCTATATAAAATGTGATTAACAAAAACGTTCAAAAAATCATTTCAAAAATTATTCTTTACTGATTGATGTTTCCAACACGATTAAAACAACATTTGTTTGCTCAAATTACATTTCTTAGACTATGATTGATTGGTTTGAAGTAGGGCGCAGTTGTAAAATCTTTAGACATATCTACCACTTACATAACGTTTAGTCATCGCATGCTTTTACCAAAAACCAAAGACTCCATTGTCTGCGATTGCTGAATCGTTTTGTAAATATTATTTGTATATAGATGCCGGGAACTCTGAAAACAAAGTCTTCCATTCTTTTGAAACTAGATCCATATCACGATTAACATACAACATAAATAATCACCATTTCAAATTATTGCTAGATGCTGAAATAAATAATGTTTTAAAATTTCATACTCTCAGTTTCAAGCAAAAACTTTTATTTTCTTGTTCGGTATTACACTCTCTTCCGAGATATTTTAAAGGCTGAATTTCAAAAATATATCCTCCCTTTCTTTTCAACTGTTGAACTATTAAAGGTAAACAACTATATCCTTGCCTACCTAATTTCTTTCGTGATAATGGAGTAATGAACTAATATACTAACATTTTCACATGAAAGTTTTTCTGCAGCGATATATTTCCATTTCTGAAAGTAATACCTTAATCTAAATTTTAATAAGTTACTGTAAATTTAAAAATATACATATTTTTGCAAATTGTGTAAAGAAAAGTGTAAGCCATCGTGCGTGCATAGATGAATACGATAAAAGCATTTTACTAAGATTCTGCACTGCGATAGCCGTATAAAAATTGTCGATTATTTTTATTCCCAACCTAAATCTTATCATCTCAACAGAAGTAAATAGTTTTCATATAATTGTCCACTTTATATTCCGATTCTGATGATGATTAGGTGTGTGCCAAAAGTGGCGTTACACCGGTAAAAGCTCATAAATAAAATAGAATTTAAATAGCTATCAAAGGACTGACTATTCATTTTTTTATAATCTTGTATATTAGAAGCTAAAAACAGCCAAAGGAAAAAAAAAGAGTAGGCATAAAAAAGACAAAGTGGAGAGGTCTAAATAGCCCAAGCAGAAGAGTCTACATCGCATTCAAATAGCATCATTGAAACCCAATTTGTAAATAGGCAATAAAGATAGGCAATTTAAATTTAGAAGAAAAAAATAGAAATAAATAAATATATATATATATAAATAAACAAAAAAAGTGAAAAATATAAATAAACAAATGAAAAAAAGTAAATAAAAAAATAAACAGAAAAATAAATGTATACAATGGCTCAGTCCAAGATAAAACCCTTGAATCAGGAACAAAAGACCTGATCGAATTCTTTTTGCATTTTTTTCTTGTACTCACTAGATACTGTCCACTTTTAATAGTGCTTGACAAACCAGGATAAATTATTGTTCAATTTGGAAAATTCTGTTTTCATTATGATATAGGAAATCCAAAATATTTTGAGTTTCTAAAGTCAGTCCATTATTTAATAGAATTTGGGAAATATTTAGTTGAGTTTTAATAAGTTTTCTCAAATGATGAAGAACAGGGCAATGCAAAATATAGTGTGGAATGTCATCATAATCATTACCACATCTACAATTTCTCAAACTGAATCTTTTATGATAATGCGGGCAAAGTCCATGGTTTACAGTTAATTGGGCTAAATATTTATTATCAATACATATATTTCTTTTTACCTGAAAAAAGATACCGAAAGTAAAGCGGCCTTTTTCATTATTTTCCCATCTTAATTGCCATTCATCAATGAGAATTTGACGAAGACGAGTTTTGATTGTTCTTTCAGATTCTCCAAGGTGCAAGGTCAATTGCAGGATTAAGTGAAGCAGCTTTGGTAGCCAGATCGGCTAGTTCATTATCTTTAATGCCAATGTAGACTTTAACCCATTTTAATGAAATATTACCATCTACCAGATTTTTAACATCTTCTACTGAATTATTTTTGGGGTTGAATGTTTGAAGAGCCTTTAAAACACTAAGGCTGTCCGTGAATAGATGATAATGCAAATGCGGTTTATTATAGTTTTTCCAACTTAAAGCTTGCCATATTGCAAAAAGTTCTGCTTGAAATTGAACAGTGATTTTCAAGCCTGTGCTGATATTATTCAATTTTATCTTCGCCCTCAAAAACACAAAAAGCCGCACCAACTTGTTCTTTCATTTTCGAACCATCTGCATAGATGGTATGCGGAGCTGTCACTGCAGAAACATCCCACTGTAACTTTTCAATCTTACTGGGGTGAACCCATCTATTTTCATAACTAATCATTTTAGAGCCCTGAATTGTTTGGCCAAAAATATTAATGTCTTTATGATTTTTTATCCAATACCAAGTGGTTTCAATATCACATATCCGATCTACTGATTATTTGTAGAGCCGCTGTAGATGTTGTACTAAAAGCCCCCGTTATTGCTAACAGTGCTTTAAGTTGTATACTATTGATCGTTTGCCTTTGTCTATTAGAGCCTTTCCACCAGGTGGCAACTGCATATACGAAAATTCTATCCAGGACTCTTTTGCATAAAATTTTGAAAAATTTTCCTGATATTCCTCTATTGTATTTGGCAACTGTAAGTCTATTTAAAATTTTAGTCATCTTGTTTCCCACATGATTTCACAGAATCTTCATATTTATTGTATGCTTGATTGGTTTGGTTTACCTGCATAAGAACAATACGGAGAGTGTTTTAACACCCCTTTTTTACCAAAAGGAATCAGCTGCGTTTTCTCATGCGCAAAAGTAACCTTAGAGTCCTTACTCCAACAATCTAATATTTCTAATGCCTTATTAAACAGATCTTGAATTTCATGTTTGCTAGTTGCTGCCACAAACAGTTAAAAATCATTAGCGTATGAAATTATTTTAATATCTGCTCCGAAGTTAATTTGCAGTGTTTCATTAGCTACTAGAAGCCAATACAGAGGTCCAGAATTAGAACCCTGAGGGCATCCAGTTGAATATTCTCTATTAAAAATTTGATCACCGTAAATGAGAAAGACCTTTCTGTCGTTGAGGAAATTTGAAACCACATTAAAAGGGTTTTGGGGGCAATTCATATTTTTCAAATTGTGTAGCACTAATGGCCACCAAACTCGACTAAAAGCCCTTTTCACATCTAAAGCAATTGTAACACTATGTTTTGAGTTATTTCTTGCCTCCGCAATCCAATTTTTAATGCAAATAATTGCTTCAGTTGTACTTTTCCCAGGAATAAATCCATATTGATTTTGATGAAGATAATTATTTCTTAATAAATGATAGAAAATTCTCTGTGTAATCACTTTATCAAATATTTTTCCAATGAAATCAAGAAGACAAATAGGACGAAAAGCTACTGGATCTGTATCTTTTTTATTTGTCTTGTTAAACAACACAACTTGTGTTACTTTCCATTTTGAAGGGAAATATCCATGGTGCAGGCATCCATTATAAAGATCAACAAAAATTTTGCTGTTACACTTTAATGCTTCTTTAATAATCCCTGCTGAGATACCATCCGGACCTGGAGCTTTTTTTGTTATTTTAACTGTTGATAGTATGTTCCACTTCGAGAAATCAAAAATGGAGGATCATTTGGAGAATTTGGAGGAATTCGACTATTTTTTCAAATATTTTCATGAAAAAGCGTAGAATCATCATCATCCGAGAGAAAGTGAAATTCAAGTAAAGCATCTATCGCTTCTTTAGGAGATTCGGCTAAAGAACCATTCTAATTGCACTAAGCTGGAAGCTTAATACCACTTTATATAATGAACTTATAATTGACAGCATATATCTAGGCATAACATTTAGGAAAATGAAAGCATGGTTATTCCATGTTATCGGATATCTTGTGTGTATATGTGCATGTGCGCGCATATGGAAGATAAGGATTTTTTTTAGTTGAAGTAGAAATTCTCAATTATCTTGACTTTTATTTCCCTTCTGCATTTTATTTAACCCAAAAATGTTCACGTTCTCTATTATATCTCTTTTTTTAGGGATTCATTGATGAGTATTATTTAAACAGATGGCAAAAATACCCCTGTTTAGTACTAACAAGAGTTTAACAAACAGATTTGGATTATACTTAGAAGAAATATTAATTCATTTTAGGTTAATAGAAAATTCAATGAATTTGAATAAATATTTTCATCACAAAATGTATCTTCAATTTCTTATATTGACTTAATTTTTTCTTCTCTAAGGAAATTAAATGGTAATTCGAGACTATCAGCTCTTAAAAAAAAGAATCTTTAAACTATGCGAAAGTAAGCGTTTTCCAAAGTAAGTCCAACAAAAGAAATAATCTGTTAATTGAATTTGGCTACTGTAGCACATTCATTCAGTAGATTCCAGCAATTAAGAAAAATGTTTTAATTCCTGTCCAAGAAATTTTCTAATTGCACTCAGAAAGTGAAAAGATACTTTCTGCCAAATTCTGGGATTAAACCAGATTTTCCGAGAAATGGTTGTTTGGCATCGAATTTCTCAGGTTGATTCTGATAGAAACTTTGGCCAAACTTTTTGACATTATTCCTGACATTTGTAAAGACTGTATAAATATATACACATATATTAAACTAAATGTTATTAATCCGGTTATTATGTATTATCATCAGTTTATTGCATTTTCTGCAACATATGCACTACACTTTTGGATTTAAGTTCACTCTTTATTTAACACTGCACCCTTGTTAAGCTCTACTACCTAATTATCTGAAACTTCAAAATTTAAAGCCGAGTTCGTTATTTTAAACCGTATTCAACAATGAATGATTTTTAAGGCAAAACAAAAAGGGTCAAAATGTGTGCAATCTATTATTTATGAAATAATTCATTTTGGAATTGAATAATATTTCTTAAATGTTTTAATAAAAAACGCTTCTTAAAATATTATATTTAGAGTCAATTGGTATAATTTGCATAATTGTGATTATTCCTGTTCATATTGATCAGCGAACTTTTATCTCGCAATTTTTCTGCACAGGCTGTAAAGTTAATTTTTTGAAGTCAAAATGAATATCTTGGGCAACTTTATTGACTGATATTGCGTCTGTTCCATAACAATTAACTCGCTTCGAACAAATAGAAAACTATACATAGAAGTCGCACGCATATCAAGTGTAGAGTATCCGAATCACTAAACTTAAGTTAGGAGTATAGAAATCAGCATACGTGGACAATTTTAATTTTTTTGCATTTGTCAAAATTTTCTCGTAATAGCTATGCTCAAGCCAAACAACCATAACCATAAATGATTCATCCCGTTCTGTTTCAGCATTCATGGTTTTGAATGATTGAATTGTCGCTAAGGGTAATGAACGCATGTGGTCAGTCATAAAAGGGCCATCACCTCCCGCCCCCTCCCGTTCCAATCCAATCTTCTATTTTATCTGTTACACTTTGCGAATATTGTAATATTTCTTCATTAAAACTAGCGGATATTACATGCTGCATTTAGAATAATGCAATGATTCAGGCAATGTAAAAAATTACATAATTTGCATAGTATTTATAATGTTCACAGATGTTCAATATTCAATCACAATATCATTTTCAGTTTTAAAATAAAATTTAGAAACAATATCATAACTTCGGATTTGAGAAAAAAAATCTGGATCTCGAAAAAAAAATCAAAAATACAATTATACTTTTATTATACTGCTTTGTGAAAAAAATGAAAGCTCTCTAATTTAGAATATATATATATATACCTACTACTACTTTGGAATATCCGGTTCGCGATTACCCTGCTTCTATACTATTTGACCTAATATTCTTTTGTCGTAAATAAACGACGAAGGCAAGCAAGGCTTGCATTGGCAACATTTCTATGACAAAGGAAGTTGGCATCAGTTACGATGCTCCTACGTGCCGTATACAAAGTACAAGCTCTGACAGAAAAAGACCAGCGTTCTGCTCGTTGCGCATTGTTTCCTCAGTGTGTAACGGACGGACCTCAGTTGTTACCACTGCTCCTGATTATAACTTCACAGACCATACAGTATTCGTAAACTGTTCTTGGAGTACGCTTAATGTTTTTGTTTTTTTTTTATGTGTACCACAATGAAAATTTCGAAATGGGTGATAAGCGAAAAAAAAGTTATTGACCATGGAGGATAAATTATATTTTATACAGCGACTAGACTCTGGTGTAACAGCAAAAAATACAACTTCGTAGTTAGGTGTTGGCGAAAATATAGTGGAGCACTGGTAAAAAATAGTGCAGAAATTGAAAAGTGGCGTGTTGCACAAGCTAGAGGAAGTGGGGTAAAAGTAAGAAAAACCATTCACATTCTACGTGGCTTGAGATAAATGAAAAGCAGAGAACTGAATATTAACACTAAATTTACCAGACCAGTCATTTTGACTGGTCGTGCAACTTCAATTCAAAATTCCTGCTACATTAAACATTTGCTTTCCAAAATGATGTTATGACTTTTGTAGCTATAAATAGAGAATACATTTTATGAACTTAATTTTACTTTATATATGTTAGAAACAAATATATTTTTTTGTTATAACTATTTATACCAGTACCAGTCAAAATGACTGGTGACCAAAAAAACCAAATAAAAAAGTACTTCTACTAAGTACAAAATAAACACATCAAAATTGATAAAGCTACTAAAAAATTACCTGAAACTGTATCGTTTTATAATAAAACGGAATTTGGCGTTGATGTCACTGATCAAATGGCACGAAAATATACGGTGAAGTCTGGTTCCAGGAGGTGGCCACTTCAAGTGTTTTTCAACATTTTAGATTTAGCCGAAATAAATAGCTGGATATTATACAAAAACAACAGGAGAAGATATCTCACGGAAAGACTTTCTGTTTCGATTAGCAGAAGAACTTGCTTCAGAATATCAGACTTCAAGGACTAAACCATACGAAGCTGATATACCAACTACAGGTGGCACGGTTTCTGTACGCAAATGATGTCAAATAGGATACTGCAATAACAACAAGACTACAAATATTTACAATAAATGCAAAAAAAAAGTCTATGCGGAAAGTGTACAAGTAACAAAATCTTCATATATAGAAATTGTGAGCCTATAAAAAATTAAATGTTTTGTTATTTGAAGATGTCCATAAATCCATTTTTGTATAAAAATTAATATTGTTAAACCCTTTTCACCATTTTTTTAAGAATGAATAAAGACTGGAAATCACGATGAGCATTTTTTCTTATACACCAGTCATATTGACTGGTTATGGTAGAAATAGATATATTTAAATGGCTGGTAAATCTAGTGTTAAGTGAGATAAAATACAATTTCAAAATGAGTGATAACTCAAAACAAGTTGTATAGACTAGACAAAGGTATAAAAGCCAAAAGCGGCAACTGCTTCAATGATTCATCGGGCCTCCATCAAGTTTTACCTGGAGTGAGATAAATGTAGGGTTTAGTACTCAATAAGAAGTGAGAAAATACATATTATAGCAGCGTATTTTGGTATAAAAATTTGACTTCTGATATTGGTGGACAAAGAAATTCGAAAACTGCAGCCTATAAAGTGTTTTTGTTACTCGTGAGTGTACTGTACTTGAAAATTATCTGAAGCATCAGGCAAAACACTTTATCTTAGAAAATGTTCTAACAAATAAAAATACTTTTAAAATTTTCTTCCAGAATGCATAGTTCTTTTTTTTTCTACATGCCCTAATTTCTAAAATAATAAATGTTGTAATTGTTAAGTTATCAAAAACAATAGAAAAAATGAAGTAAATGCTATATAATCAGAGAAAAAAAATATTTATTTATATTATTTTCAAATTTAAAAAAATTTAAATGAGAAGTTAGTTTCAATTTACATAAACCACCGTTGATACAATACAATAAATAATCAATAAAACCAACAAGGAAGAACTGCAATCGATTTCAAATCTTTTTCTGACTGATCCTGAAAATGGCTATGCTAATACTTTCTTGCAAGTATCCCTTAGTAGCCTGTAAAAAATAAAGCACAGAAAATAAAACTGTGATTAAAAAAGAAAATTGATAAAAAATCATTCATTAAACAAGAAAATTTTAAACTAATTGTTCGGGGAAATTTAATCTAAAGAAATGTCTTGCACCCGAATTATGTTCGCTTTTAATCACGGATTAAATTAAGGACAATAATTTTTTCTCCTTTAAATAAAAATATAATTGATAATACTACTTATTATTTATTATATGCTGAAATATTCCTTATTTATTAAACTACATTAAACGATTTCGAATCAATTTCAGATTATTTCGATGGGCATAATTAGCTATTCCATACCAAATAATTACCAACCCTGGTAAAATAAAACAATAATAAATAAAATTTCTGTTAAAGAAAGATAAATTCATCTAGCTTGTATCCATTCATAACACATTCATTCGTTTTCATTTTTATAAAAAGTCATTATGTGTCCATCCTCTTATATTCACCAAATATTATTATATCCAGAACAAGAGCGTGATTCACTTCAATGAAATGAAAGCATTCTTTTCCAATCAATTTTTAAATTTTCTTTCTTCATATTTACCTCATATCTTTTTAACTCTGTCTCAATTTAGCACTTCGAGATTTTTTTTTTGAAATTACCTATAAAAAATTAATTAAAATTCAATTTCACTATTCAGTTGAATAGTGGATGTTAACTTTGTAGGTATTAAATTTGACTGAAAAGTATCAAAAACATCTATTTTCTCAAAGAACAAACTAACTTTAAGAATGTGTCGCCAACTGGGCAACTAATATTATATGTAATATCGTTACCAACAGTTGAATTGAACAATTAATGATTTTAATTATTAATGGCCGATTCATTTTTAATACATATAAATAAAATACAGTTGAATTGGGAATGCAATTCATGCTGCATATTTGTTAGAAGAGCATTGATTTGGTTTGGTTTAGTTATATTAACGTCCCGTTTGAAGCAACACTTGGGCTATTTTGGGACGGACCTCGTAATTTTGAACCGCGGTCAGATGACGAGGACGACACCTGCGCTGGCACCCCCCTCTCCACACCACACCACACCAGCGGGAGGACGTTTGGTCAGGACGGATTTAACGTGCAACAGACCCCCTTACACGACGGTTCTTCGGTGGAATCGGGTCTCGAACCTGAAACCCTCCAGTTCCGAAGCCGAGACCTTACCACCAGGCCACCGCGGCCCTAGAAGAGCATTGAATTTTGGAAAACTGCATTGTGTTCAAATTAGTTACAAATTTCCCGACAAGAAGGTACAGCTGGAAAAACTAAATGACAATATTTTCAATATAGACCCCATTGGAGAAATAATATGGGATATTTTTAAAAGGAAAGAAAATGAGCTTGTATGCGTATCATTCTCTCAGTGGAAATGGACTTATGTACAATACGGATGTAATTTTTCACTCCTTTAAGAGTTTATGGATTTTTTCCAATATACCCGTTAATTCAAGTATTTCCCCTCAAATGCTTTTAATCGACAAATAAGAGGTCAAATCCATATCAGATCCCCCATAGTTGGGAAAGTAAAGGGCAATGATATAATAATCATCAAAATGTCCATTTAAAAAAAAAAGTTCCGACTAAAAGGAGATCTAACTAAGGAATCATGATGCTTTATTAATGTTCTGCCAAGGAAATGAGAACCTCCTTAAAATTCACAAAAAAATATAATTATATAATCAGCATTTCATTAAGGGAGCCAGTGGCCCTTTTAAAGGATATAATGGTTTGCTTGAGATAAATGATCATGACTTTTCCTTATGTTGTGATAAATGAGCAGAAATATGGGGGCTCTCTATTTTCAAACCCCAAATTGTTTTTATTTCAGAGGTTTTCAACAAAAAGTATTCTGTATCTTTAAAAAAGATGAAATTTATCTCGCACTGATATTGTTAAAATCAAATTTTTGGACTAAGTCAATGGAGAATAATATTTAGTCGAGGGTCAGTTTAGCTATATTAACCTGCCGTTTTAAAGCAACACTAGGGCTATTTTGGTTCAGACCTCAATTTGGAACCGCGGTCAGATGACGAAGACAACACTTGAGCTGGCATCCCCTCACCAAACTTCTGCACCACAACAACGGGATAACTTTAACGTGCCTCCGGTTCCGAATACGAGACCTTACGACCAGGCCACTGCGACCCTTTGCATTTGGAGGGAGAGAATCATGTCTCGTATAATATGAATATCATCTCTCTAAAACTGCGTTTTAAAATACTATTATTAAGAATTATTCGATTTAAATAAGAAATGTTTGCCAAATAATAACTTATTTTATTATTCTTTTCATTTGAAGAAGAAATGTTTGATATCCATGATATGAATTATAAAAAACACTTTTCGGAAGTGGGTATTAAATTCTTCTCAAAAATAAATTATCAAGTATGATAAAATTGAAGAGTATATCCACAAGTTTAAAATATTTGATTGTTATAAATGCTGATCGGTGAATTTTCGATTACAAGTAAAATAAAGTCTGCAAAATGAATAATTTTAAAATGAAACTTACGTGCACTTCTGCGGGCGACTTTTCTCCTTCTTCCGTCCTGGTGTTCCCCTACACCTGGGGATTCTGGAACTCCAGAGGATGCAGACGACCCTGCAGTACTTCGAGTATTGTTGCCAATTCCGCTGCATGCCGATGAGGTCCCGACAGTATTCGCATAAGGCGAAGCAAAAGACGTCTCGAGAGTATTGGCATAAAATCCATGGGCGGGCGTACGCAATTCATTAACTGGAATGAAATATAACTATGAGTTTTGTAGAGTCCAACGGATTTATTTATTTATTTCCTTGATTAAAAGAACAGTTTAAAAGTTCAAGATTATTAAGACTTTTTTTCTCTTTCTAAATTATAAAAAATGTTTCAATAGGAAATAATACCAATATTGTGTATAAAATATAATATCAGTGTATAAAATTCACTAGAATATGATTCCATAAACTATGACACGAGATAAATAAAATTAACAAAGGGTCATCAAATATTCAATATTATCAAATTTTTTATAAGGAACAAACTTTTTTTCTTACTCACAAAAAATTCAATGTTGCGTAATAAATTATAGACACTTTGATTAGAGAAGTAATAAAGATTCGTTTTATACGAAAATTTTGCAGATGATTTAATTAGATAAAAGTCTGTTTTTGCAGATGCGCGACGGGTGCTGTGGGATATATGTTGTATTTTAAATCATATGCAGATAAAGAGTATAACCAAAATCAACACATCACCAATTTATCAAACTCATCGTTTTTTAAATATAAAATCAGGTTCGATTCCAAAGTTGAAATTTCACCAATAAATCATTGAAGTCGACATTTATAAATAAAAATTTATAAATTATTTATAATTATAATGCATATACATTTATAAATAAATAAATTTTACACATTTATAAATAAATAAATTATATACATAGCATTTATTTAAGATATTATACATCAATAAAATACTTAAAAGGAAAAAAAAAACTAACGGTTATAAAACTTTAAGACAACCGAATCATTTTTTTTTCAAAAAGTTCAGTAGATTCTTTTTTCAAATTGCTATAACTTTATCAATAAAAACATTAGGTAAAAGTGAATTTTGTGTGCCCCAGTTGCTGCGCCAACAATGCCAAGTCGCCAATAAAGATGGCGGAAAAAAAATATTTCTGCGGAACGGTTACGTTTACCATTTCCCGCCATATAATTAGGACTTTTTACTGATAAGTAATGTTTTTTTTTCAGACTACCCGGTGCCTTCTACAGATGCCGAAGGCATCGAGAAGAATTTTTTAACTTAAAAAAAACATCCTACGGCTTCGCTAGTACATTTAACATAAGGACTGTGTGGATAAGAGAAACAGTACATAACCAAAAAAAAAAAAAAAAAAAAAAAAGAAAGAAAAAGAAAGAAAGGAGGAAGAAGCAGTCGAAACATTCACCATACAAAATTTCAAATAAATATCCTTTTTCCAATTTCATCAACTCGTAAAAAAATATATTCCACTCATCCTTCATCCATCCTGTCGGTTCGATATCAAACCAACCATTCTCCATACAAAATTTCAAACAAGCATCCTTTCCTAACTTCATCAACTCGTAAAATATATTATATATATTTCACTCACCCTTCATCCATTCTGAAGGTTTGAAATACTATCTTCCATCGCATTTACCCGACATCCATTCTTGCACAATTGCCGACATAACAAATTATGAAATGAACCAACCATTAGAACACCAAAAGAATTACGAGATCTGCGAAGAATTCCATTGTAACTGACTTTTAAAGTAAGAATGCAGACGATTTTTTAAAGCGCCTACTGACAATTAAAAATTGCAAAAGAATAAATATTTTCTGTTCGTACTCACATTAAAAAAAGAAAGAAAGAATAAAGTAACTTAATTATAAGATAACTTCCTTTATTTAATAAACTTTTAATTATAATAATGAACAAAATTAAAATCTGTAATCGATATCTTTTTAAAATTTTTAATTTGATTTTTTCATAATATAGTTGTAGTTCATGTACAACTCAACCATTGCAAAAAGTAGTAAACAAAACAGCATTAGGGTTGCTAGAAGAGCGCTCCGATGGGTTGCCATATTAGCGACAAACTCGGGGGCACACTATTCTCCACTTTATCCAAACATCATTTCAAAGAATCTAACAAACTTTGAATTTATTATGAATATACTGAAGATCTTAGTTATTAAAAATATTTCTTTTTTTGTAGCATTAATACACATTGGCTACTCCGAGCCAACAATAAGGCACACGAAATAATTATGACCGAAACGCAGCAGCATGTTTGAAGGGAATTAAGGTCGACTCCTAAAGGCTATTGTCGGCCACATACAACTCCTCCCGCGGAAGGCCCGCCCCGTCATCGATAGGGGGGTATCTGACTCCACACCACTTATGTACCCATCTGGATGGCGAGAACCCACCACCATACTGGAAGCTTTTCATCCTCATATCTAAAGTGTCCCCGATATTAGTTTCTTTTTTTGTAGCACTGCATTATTTAAAAGTCAGAACATATGAAATCAAAAAGCGGTTAACATAAGAACATTATTATTCTACAAAGGAAAAAATTCTCAAAAATAATCATATTTTCCCAATAATTCCATAATTTCAATTTGTAGTTTTGAAAAAGTCAGTTTAATTTAGATATATTTATAAAAAATAATCGTTTTAAAATATTCATATAAATTATTCTATAATTTATATACAATTTAAATAGAAAATAACATTTATTTGCATTAGACTTCGATTGTTTAGTAAGTTTGTCTGCTAGGATTCTAAAACTTTAATCTTGTGTTAGTGTAACCAACTATTTATTCCGTCTATATCATTAGTACAATGAAGTATCAGAACATCCCAAATGAAATACAAATCATGTTAACGAACGCATTGATTGTAGGTATAATGTAAATTTTCCAACTATTTATTAGTTCTTTTTTTTTGCGTTTAGAAAATGAATATTTTTGATCAAAAGCTATAATTCAAAAAACAATTCTAATCAGTTTATCATTTTTCTTTTCTTCTAATTTCCTTAACCAGTAGATTGAATGAATTTCCTTTTTTGACATTAGGACCGATTCTTTCATAAAAAAAAACTAATAAAAATTAACTTTCCTAGAAATATTTTATTTTGTTTATAGTAGTCATTTGTTCGAATCTCAAGTATTATAAACAATTTTGCAAAAAAAAAAAAAAAAAAAAAAAAAAAACAGATTTATGTCCAGAAATTTTAATTGGGAATTAATTTATCGGATCGATTCCAAATTTAAAATACAAAATATTAAGTATTTTAAAAAGCTTGAATTTTTAAAATTTTGCTGATAAAATCTAATTATTAAACTGGATAAAGGAGCTGAAATTCATTAAAAATCATGATAATTTGGAGAAAATCCAAACCAATTTGGAGCAAGTCAATCAAGATGAGTACCTCTAGGCTTGCTATACGAATATCATCCTATATAGAATATTTACTATTTCAGTATCTTACGGCTCATTAAACAAATCGAAATGAAGGTTCAAATAAGTAAGAACAAATATATACATATATAGTTATGAATATAGTCCAATATTTTCCATTTCTTTACACTCTGACTGATTTACAATAACCTTTATATATCTCTTGCATATTTTAACAATAAATTATACTTTAAAAAATTATTAAGAAGTATATATTGTTTAAAATAGCGAGGAAAAATTAAATATACATAAATAATATAAATGTATAGAATTAAAATTTTGAAATAAATCAATGCATTCAGAACTTGAAAGAATCAAGGCAAAAAGATATTTATCAATGATATTTTTTAGTAAATAAATTTTATACATACTTAGCTTGGTTTTTTTTACTTGGACGTACATTGTATCTGCAGATAATTTTAGGTGTGTCTTCATGAAACATTTCCACTCTTCAGTACTTACGATATTATGCTCAAAAATGAAATCCTGAACATAAATTTTCAGATCATCATCTTGGTGTGTATCTGCCAGAATGAGAACTTCACACACATTATTTGGACACAAGTTAGATTTCAAGTAGGCGGAACATTCATTCCTTAAAGCGAGGATCTCATATTTGTCAGCAGCTCTGTATAATTTGCAATAATCCTCCCAAGTTATATCTTTTATTTCAGCCGTATAAATATATTGAAGCATTCTATACACAGTATCGCTATCTAAATCTTCGATATGAACAGAATCGTTGAATGTTTCCAGCATATTGTTTGAGAACATCACTTTGAACACTGGTGACCGGACACTTAGAATATTCTTGTGGGCGAAACACGTTTTAGTACCAGTTTTCAGTTTTATATCAGACAGGATCTTGTCATGAAGCAAGGAATTCAGATTTTGTATCAAAACATTCTTTGATGTTAACGCTGTATTACTGTTATCTAGACGATGATTGCATGGTTCACTTGTAAGAATATTGCCACAGCCATAAACGACTCTTTCGATTTCTTTGAAAACAGCCCCTGTAGAAAAAATACACTCGCATCGAAAGGATAAAGCATCATTTGGCAAGCATACATCTTTTTTCGATACCAATCCTATTTTTGAAAAAGGTAGACTCAATAGTTTTATTTTTATACTCTCACAAAATAAGAACTCTCTCTTTATGCATTTAATTTCGCATCCGAAACCATTTAAAGGCGTTAAGTGAAGAACTAAATACTTTATCTTAGAATTTTCATCCACGATTCGGATATTAATTGAATCTTCTTCAGTATAGGGATTCTTTAAGGAAATATCGAGAGTCATCAATGCTTCGTTGTCCAGCACTGATCTGATCGTGTGGGGACTTTGATCTTCTGCTTGTAGTCGACTGAAGTTTCGAATGTTCCACAAGAAAGATTCCCTTTCTATACAAATTCGTGTGCGAGCAAAGCACTGGACATCCTCTATCATCTGCCCATGTCGCTTCCATATTCTGCAACGTGCTGTTAACTTGTCTTCAGGCAGATATATCGACCTACTAAGAACGAAAACATCATTCCTTACCTTGAACTTATCAGAACCAGCCATATCTGTGACATTTTCCTCTTCCATCGATGCAAGTATGGAGCCATTTTTGGACAAGAACGCGAGCTCACAATTTATCAACATATTCGTAGCATCTTGATTATGAAGGTAAAAACTAATGTAATTATCGTCTAAAAGCCCTCTGGGATACAGATTAAGTTTATATTTCGTTTCTTCTAATGCCTTTACCACAAAGATTATTGAGATTTCTTCGCCCGTTTTTTGCCAACAGTAACTGATATTTTCAATATTCCATATAAAAGTGAAACAATTTCTTTTAAAATGAGCAGACATTTTCCATAAAATAATTTTCTCTAATACTCTTTAAAACTTATTTTAAAACTTTTTTGTTATACTGACCAGATTTTTTTTTCTATCCCAGAAGCTTTAAAATTCTGGATTCAATTTTCAATTAAAAATGTTAAAATAAAATGATAGAAGAAAATATTTTAAAAAAGAGCATATCGTTTTATTTTGAACCAGAGAAGAATCAACTAGTTAAGGCGAATACGCAAAAGAGATCTTGCAAACATGCGTAAATTAGCCATTGAGTTTCGGATGCCAAATGCAAGCATAGAAATTAATAAAATTGATTTTCAATCGTTTCTTCTTCTAATTTTAATTTATAACACATTTTCTTCATGTTTAGATTATGTTTAAGAAGATGTTCATAGTATCCAAAATTTTACAGTGTTTTAATTAAATATTTTAATGAAAAGTTGATAGATAGTTACTTGCTTTTGATGTTCGAATCCAACAAAGGTTACGATTAGTAGTTGTAATATCATCTATACATTAAACCTGACTGTGACCGTGGGTAGCGTTTAGTTTTAGTTTAGCTATATTAATGTCCCATTTTTTTAAAGCAACACAAGGGCTACTTTGGAATGGACCTCGCTTGAACCATGGTCAGACGACGAGGGCAACACTTGATGTGGTGACCTCATTTCCAAAATTCCACATCACAACAGTGAGAAGACCTTTGACATCGATGAATTTTAACGTGCGCTAGACCTATTTACACGACGATTCTTCGTTGGAAACGGGTCTCGAACCTGAAATCCTCCGGTTAAGTATCCGAGACCTTTCCACCAGGCTACCGCTCCCCAACCGTGGATTTCGATTTCATTATCTATTCAAGAATAATATTCGAACCCAATTATAACTATAGGTGCTATGAGTAGGAATTTGTGTAAAAGTTTCTCTTTGTAGTAGTTCGGATCTCCATTTTCATTAATTATAAGAAGGAAAATTATTAACAAGTATTATGACTTTAATTGCTGATATACAGGAATTATTCATAGGAAATGAAATCAATAATAAATTCTATCGAAAATTTTAAATGCTCATTCTCTGCCGGATCGTTAAGAGCCGCTGTGGCCTGGTGATAAGGTCTCGGATTCGGAAGTGGAGGACTTCAAGTTAGAGACCCGATTCCACTGAAGAAGCGTCTGGTAAGGGGTCTGGTTCACTTTCAATTCATCGGAGCCAAACGTCTTCTGACTGGTGTGCTGTGGAAGTTTGGAGAAAGAGTTTGTCAATTCAGAGGTTGTCCTTGTCATCTGACCGCGGTAAAAAATTACGAGGTCTGTCCTAAAATACCGCTAGTGGTGCTTTAAAACGGGACTCTAATAAAACTAAACTGTCGTATCGTTAACGTCAAAATAAAATGAAAGGAAATGCAAATTATAGAACAGTTGATGTGAAGAATATTTTTACCTACTCTTCAATCTTTCAATCCTCCTGCATGAGAAAAAAAGTCCATCAATTAACTTTCAGAAAATGTGGTCATTTTGTTATTTTATACACACCGAAGCACACACTTCAAAATGCTTAATTAAACAGACATTGTCAGCAGTTGATCATTTCGATCCGTTGAAATCTAAAAGATTAGAAGTCTGAAAACTGTAAACAACGACAACATTTTGCTTTCTGCAAAGCATGAATTGGAACTAAGCACAGAATATAAGCTAAAAACTAAATGATCTCAAATCAAATGGAGATGTCGGAATTACATACTCAGCAAACAGGAGCGTAATTACTTATTAAAGAATAGTAAAAGAAAAAATTTAAGCAGTTCTACCAGCAGATCTAAATTATTCAAAACAAAATGAAATAGATCCATACCTTAGTTTCAGCTTTAAGTAAGCATACACAAGTAAAAAAAAGATATATCAGTCCCGTGCTCAGTATAATATATTCTTATAGAGATTCATTGTTTTTTGCCACCATCTCAACTTAATTCTATTTCCTAATCATCGGCTTTTTCTCCTCTTTTTTTCAAATGAAATATTCAGCAGGATTTGTAATAGCGAAAGTTTTATTTTCGCGCGAACTGACTGCGAAAATTTTCAGGCTGTTGTCTATCTTCCGGACACGCTTTGAAAATCCTGCAGTAGACTGCGGTTCGTCGTATTTGGCTCATGAAATATATCTTAAGACTTTAAGAAGACATCTTAATATTTCAACAGG
>JAPMOR010002050.1:0-19786 GCA_026543865.1 Argiope aurantia
AATTCAAATTCGATTACTTGCATTCATCTTTGATTGGGGATAAATTCAAATTCGATTACTTGCATTCATCTTTGATTAACGATTAAATATAATTATAATTATAATAACTGTATTTATTTTTGATCAGTAATAAATTCAAATTCGAATAACTGTATTCAGTTCTGATTGGTAACTAAAATACTCCCGACATATGCAAAGTTATGTTACCGAATAGAGAAAATGAATTCTTACTTACAGCAACCATAAAACTACAACACCTACAGAAAGGAGCGCAAATGTCCACATCCTTTCACTTAAAACTGTGCCTCCCTAACTCAATTGTCACTCATCTACCCATAAATAATGAAGTGATAAGCTCAAGAACATTGGCTCGTGTTTTAACACTTAACTTCAAATCTTATCAACATGACAATGTTATTTTTTAAAATTTAAAATAGTTTACTTTCGAACCTGTGGTATATTCTTTTGTTTTGTCATGTTTATGTTTTGATCCAGTTTTTATAATATCGATAAAAAGGAAACATTTTATTCCAATGATATTGATTTCAAACAATGTATTATTTTTCTGAAAGTGAGAGAGTAGATAATTTAAGTGATATTTCAGCAAAATATTTTACATAATTAGGAATAACTAACTACTTGATGTCTTTTTTTGAAATTCAGTGATATCATGTTTGTTTTAAAACAGTTTAGATTTCCATAACAGTTTAGCTTTCCATTGTTTTCAAATCATTATTGTTACGAGCGCCTTTGGCTAAAAACTAGATTTAACTTGAAGCACACTTGAACTTACATACTATAACTTACTTTCAGAACTCTAAAGTCAGAATTAATTGCCCGCGAAACCAATATACTGTTTTTGTATATGGCAACTATACAGAGCAAGCAAATATATATAGCAAGTAAATAGAATTGTAAAGAAGTGAGAATAAAATGGAGCCAGATTAGCAGTGAGCGAATTATTTCATATTACGAACCAACATCTTTGAATCTTATTTGAGGAGAAACGACTGAATGAAATGAAATTCAGATAGTCTCAACAATTATTTCAAATAGTATATCTTTTTTTCTCAAACTGAGAATGTAGTCAATTTAAGCGATATTATTGTCACAAATTTGATGTAATTGAGAATAGCTAATAATTTGATTTTTTTTTCCAGTCAGTAGTGGCATCATTTCTTTATTTTCTCATATACGAGAAAGCATTTAAAGGTTAAAAAAATTGACCATGTTATTTTAATAAATATCCTATTCCCTGAATCCGGAAAAGCTTACTTTTGTAGTTATGTTTACTTGTCTCTGAACACGATAACTCAAAAGCGTTTTGAGCTAGACAGATGAAATTTTGCATCTAGTAATTTTACATTTTTATCATATTCTGAAAGAAATCCATTCGTAGGAAGTCTATTTTTCTACAATGAAAACTACAAAATATTAAAAGCAAGATACACAAAATTTGGTGCACGGATAAAACATATAAACTGTAAATTTTAAGAAAATTTTGAATTAAATCTGTCATGGAGCTACTGTTTGTCTGTCGGTCTGAATTTTCCAACACATGTGAAAGTGATAACTCAAGCACGTAACAATTTAAGTAAATGGATTTTATTATGTAATCTTGTGACTAAATCCTCTGACAAAATATTTGTTTCGATCGACTGAACAAAGAATTCTAAAATTTATATTAATTTTTGTATTATTATTGTTATATTATGAAATAAAAAACAAGCTTCCATATCTAAGACTCTGAAAATAAAAATCCGACCAATCCTATCGTTCTCGGTCTTGCCTAAGGGCAGTCATTTTATGCAGGAGTAAGGGAAGGTATATTTTTTTTATAAGAGAAACCTTCTGAGAGAATATTCAAACAGTTTCCCCATTGTTAGTTGGTTTAAAATTACGAAACCGTTGATTGTTCTAAAGTAATAAGATTCAAAATTTCACTCCTCGACAATATTTAGTCGTATGAGGTATAACATTTTTTTTAAAAAAATTATCTATTTAAAAGTTGGAGAGTCAACAATATTTCACTGAACATGATTTCTTAGGACCAAAAGATTGTATAGAATTGTATTTACATTTAATAATTTTTCAGAAGTATGTATATTAACTGAAACAAAATAAAGTATTATCATTTACATCATTTGAATCCTTTTGAAAGTAAAATTTAAAACTGAATTTTACGATGAATCAAAGCAATTTTTATTGAACAACTATTTGAGATATTGCAGTAATTATGAAAATATTTTGTAGTTAGCATAATATTTAACTGCTCAGCCATTCTGTTTTCTGTACTCATATATTTAAAAAAGGGATTTGATTTTAATAAAACTGATTTAAATCTCTACCGTTTCAATTTAAAGTTCAAATTTTACGACAGCTGTTAGAAAATCAGTTACATAGTACAACAAACAGAACGGCGTATAGCCTCTATAATAATATGTGTTACACGCTTATCAAAATTTGAAACAATATTTTATTCTAGATGTTATTTAGAAACCAAGTTACATAAAATATTTAGTTGAAAGTTTTAGCGAGTATTAATTTTGACGAACCACCTGGTCGTCAAAGACGGCTTGTATGGAATGAAGATTATTAGTTTTCAATCTTATTGCAAGATTTCTGAGTTGATAAATTAGAAAGAGGGAGAAAAATTACATCGTAATTAAGTTACGGAGAGTAAAAAGGATAAAAATAAAAAATAGAAATTAAGAAATCTATTTTAGAATTTCTGCAGCTATCATAATTTTTATATATGGATTTCTGTCTGTTTATTAGCCAAAGCACTTGGCTAATATTTTTCTACATTACTATGAGAAAAAAGTAATTAAATATAATTTGATAAACGAGTGGAGATATATTGATGACCTACTTTTGATTAACTTCGACAATACTAATATTGTAACTAATTGCTATCCAAAAGATTTAATTCTAACAGAAACGAATAAAAATCAACTTGAGGCTACCTTTCTGGATTTAAAAATCGAAATTGATAATGATAAAACAATAGTTGGTATATACGCTAAAAGGGATGAATTCAACTTCAAAATAACAAAACTATGTAACTACCATTCCAATCTAAACTCTAAAATTTTCAAAAATCTAATTTTCTCACAAGTTAACAGGATCAAAAGGGTTTGCAATAATAAAAATTCCTATATTGAAGCATCAAACAACCTCATTAATAATTTAATTAAAAATGAATTTCCTAAAAATTACTGTAATGTCAATTTTTTAATTAAACAAGGTATGGTTTGTGATTAATCCTTTGGCTTAAATAAAAAATAGAACTTTCCTTGCATATTATATCACTCAATAGGTGGCTCTGGGAGCTTACAATTTTTACCTAAATTACCGTTAGCTTTGTGTTTTTAATAAGCGGGAATCACAATCGATAGCTTAAAATTTCCTTGACTGTTGATGGTATGTTTTTGTTTTTTCTTATGTGTTTTTTATGGTATTTTGGTGTTTATTGTTTTTTTTGTTATTGTATTTTTACTTATTAGTGGTTTTTCTTCTAATTTGTTGTTTTGTATTTTCCTTTCTGTTAAAATGGTATATCTCTTGGGCCTAATTTCAGGGGATTTTCGGGTCACGAAGGAATCATTATTAGACGTAATTGTCTGAATTTCCTTAACAGAAAAAATCCCTTTTTTTTAATCCCTGCCTGAGGGTGACCCTTGAAAAAGTCTTCAGGCCGGATTCTTTTATATATTTTTTTATTTGGTTTATTTGTTTTTCCTTTTAACTTGATTTTTATACTTTTGTATCAGTTCATCTCTGTTTTAGAAGTAGCTGTATTTGCGCTCTCTAAATACTATGAAGTTTTTACCTGTTCCATTTTTGGTTTTAGTTTGAATAGGAAATAATTTTTGTTGCGATTTCGAAACTGTTTCGCTTTCGTTTTCATTTTAGTTTCGTTTTCTAACTATTTCTTACTTTAGATTGGTTACTAGATATAAATCTGAATATTTCTGTATCTGAAAAGCATATAAAGTAAAAAGTGACTGATAATGGAGTGCATCTTTTATTATCAATGAATGTATCACTATAGCTACTCCATTTAGATTACAATACAGTCGAAGTGACGTAATTTTTCAGCCCAGTTCTTTTTTACATAAATCTTAAGTGCGCCATCCGTCTAATCAAAGTCTGAATTTCAAATGATTTCTAGAGAAGATGCATTCCGTTTTATTTTTGCATACGTGAGGTAAAAGATGCAGAAAGCAAAACTGATAAATATTGGTTGGTATATTAATTTTTAAAATAAAATTCTAAATCTCATTTTTTTTCAGAGTTTTGATATATTTTCTATTTGTTGTAACATGTATATTTTGAGAAACTTTCTTGCTATCTTTCATGCATCATGCGCCATTTTGGCTGGGGATTTGAAACAGTTGAAGGCTCTTCCCTTCTATACTGAAATAGTTGTAATATACATGATATATTGTACTATTCTATTGCTTTCTCTTTATTTTGACTCTCGCGCCACGTTTTTAAAATTTATATTTTAGATGTTTTGAAAATGAAGAAAATTCAATTTAAAATGCGAAACCATTTTCTTATCATTGAAAATTTTTAATTTTTTAAGCAACTGTAATGACGTTTGAGGTAAATTACCTCTATTTAATTGCGAATATAAAGCGATTTTTGTAAATACAATTAGGATGCAGTAAATGAAAACCGTATTTGCGCAGATTATCGAGTTTGATATTTTTTCATCTACCTTTGAAAATTATTTTTAGCATCCAATAATGTTTTGTGCAGTGTAGTAGTCGATATTTTACTATGGTATCTCTCAACATAATTAAAAATTTTCCCAATCATTTACTTATTAGTGAATAAAAATAATGATTCACTTGATACTTCTAAGTTTTAATACAGAAACGAAAAATAATTACAAATTCTTAATTAAATTTTAATTAAATAGGAAACTTTAAAATAAACTTTTTTCAATTGCTTTTCTTGTTTTCTGGATTAAGTTTATAAAGATTGATTACATTCTCGTAGAATAATAATAATAATAATAAAAACTAGTATGAAAGTATAAGATTGAAATAAATATGCATGTAGAGATGTTATGATTTTTATGAAATGCGAGGATAACATAGGTGCATGAATTATAGTGAATTACGTATTATTATAGTAATAATACTAATTATCACCTTTCAATTATTATAGTAGTAATTAAGAGGATATGTAAATCAGGCGTATATATAGTGAAATAATTTATTATTATTATTTTTTAATTTTTCATTAATAACTTTTTAGATATTTATTTTCGACTTTAAAGTTCGTAAAAAAATTTCCGGCAACAAAAAAAACCGGTTTTAAAGTCTTTAGAAGAAAAACCTATATTTTTTATGGTATTTTCCCGAAACGGAGAGAATAAATGCTCTTCGGTAATGGACATGCGTCGCGGTAAAAATCAACACTACTCGAAAATGCAGTACTTTTTATGAAATTTTGTCTCTACTAATAGAGTTATACAATTTTTCTTACTCTTATCTAATTTAAATAATTTAAAGTTTTAAAAGGAATTATTTCAAATTGTAGGTATATTTAGATATAATGCGCAAAATTAAGTAAATTATATTTACACAGTTGTGTGTGTGTGCGCGCTCTGAATCTTTGATTGGCGTATGCGCAAGTTATCTCTAATTGAAGCAATACGCCTTTTTAATTTGGCGACTACCATATCTCATTTCTGAATCAATGGATGAATGTAGTCAAAATTCCAAAATGAAACATTCAAATGCAATTCCAAATTTTTCTTGAAGTGTAGAGATTCATCTCAATATCGCGTATTTTTCTCTGTATATGTCATATAAGAGTAAAAAAATAAGGATGTAAGAAAAAAAATGAATCCTTTTATATATGACCAAAATATTAATTGAAGATTGTTTAAATAAAACAATTTATTCGATAACATTTTCAAAATCGATTTAAAATATCCCATACATATACTCTTACAATTTTGCATAACTAAATGTTCCCGGTGACCTTGTTCCACGTCACACCGGCACAACTTTGGTCCAGACTCCATGCGTCGGACTGATGGAGATAAATGTTATCCTTAATTCGGGATCTCTCTGTGAAAAGTAATACAAGAATTAAGTGTATTGCATGTAAGAATAAAGATATGATTCTAATTTATGTATGCGCATTTTTAAACAACATATGCACATATAAAAAATATAAAGATTAGTTTCTGTTTTTACTATCGCTTTGCAATATGGAACATTTTAACTTTTATCAAAAATTGGAAGGCCAAAGCAAAAATTGTAATCATAAACTGACCCGCCCGAAGGCACGCGGAAAAACTTGAATGACCAGACCTCTGCGACAGCAACAATGACGGGAGCTGTGGTTGAGTCCTAAAGGCCATTACCGGCCTCGGTATAACCCTTCCCTAAGGAAGTACACCCCGTCATCGATGGGAGGTAGCTACCCCCACAATTTCGCATACCCTCAAAGGGTGGGAAGAGCCAATAACCTTATCAAAAGCTTCTCATCCTCAATTACGAGATCCCCCCCCCACACACACACTTGAGGGACCAGCAAAATCCATAAAATTATGAGAGGATAATATAAGCATATTAAACAAGTCAGAAAACAAAATTTCATGCTTTGTTTGGTTTCAACGATTTTCTAAATAGCAAAATGTAATTTTTTTACATATAAATAAAGCGTTTGTATTATTTGGGAGACTTACACCTCTTCTGATCATTATGATATGCAGTTTTCTTTTAGAGGGTCGCAGGTTCGAGATTCGAAAGATCCGCAACGTATAAGGCTTCGAAATTTGGCCCAAAACAGCCTACATGCAATCTAACTGAATTTTGAAAATTCTGCTGATAATTGACCTTTAATGAATTAAATTTCCAAAATCACTTTCCAGAATTTATTTTTCAAAACATTTTTCGTCTATGCAATCTGCTGTTCGTGGTAATATATGAAATGAGGTATGCACGTACCTTATCTGTTTTAGAGCAAGGCTTGAGCTTGTATTTCGACAGTAATCGTGCCAAAGCTAATTTAGCTTCCATGAAAGCAAATCGCATTCCGATGCAGTTTCTAGGTCCTTGGCCAAAAGCTTGGAAGGCCATCGGATGAATTTTGGATTTATTTTCGGGAGAAAATCTGTAAAAAAAGAACATATTTTATTGACTTTGGTGAGATATCGCAGAATACTTTTTTATGTTGTATAGAAGAGAATTCAATCCTTTTTTAAATTATAGGGAATTGTCTCCCGAAAACTTTCTCGCATAATCTCTAGTTAATTTAACATGCCAGAGAACGGTTTATATGGCGTTGGTGTAAATAACTGCGAAATATTAACTTTTGACGTGAATTTATCATTTTTACTGAATTTATTATGTAATCCTTGATGAGTGTTTTGGCGATTAATACCTGGCGTGAGTTCAAAAGTATCCAAAAATCGAATTTGGGTTTAGACACGTTTTGCCCAATAGAATAAAATCACTAAAAACACAATTTTACTTCTCATTCAATGCGCTTTATTTTAAATAATTTAATAGACTGGATTACAAGGAGTAAACAATGTTTTAGAAAAAATGAAAACTTTTAAATTAGTATTTGAGCGAAATAGGCGCAGCTTTAAAAATTACTAATTAATCTGAAGAAAAAAAGATTTCAGCGTGAGATTTTACTTGTATTGCCCTATTTAAGGATAAAAAAACTTTAAGAATTAAGGAAAACTTCAGTTGTTCGGCGTTTATATGAAATGACGTCACTTTTATATGAAGCTTTTAATTTATCATTCGATTTTAATTAAAACTTCTAAATAGCGCTATTGATTTATTATTTTACTTCTTACTTTTAATTAATTAATCTCGCGCCACAAAATATTACGAAAATATCGTTTGCTGTTCTCGCACTTTTTATGTTTTAATTATCGCACTCTTTCAATAGGCAACTCATGTTTGTTTTCAATGACTTTTTGCATAATTTATAGCTGCACTCTAAAGAAGGCTTCTCAAAGAATTTGTAAATACTAGAATATAATTTTAAAATGAAATTGCATTATATTTGTTCGATTTTACCTAACGCGCAATAGCTTTTTTTATATTCCAGTAATAAAGAACTTTTTATCGCATTACTTGCTACTATTTATTTGTTACTTTGAAATACTGCAACATAAACTATCGAAACCACTTATGTAGGCTACCTCGAAATTGTGGGTTTAAATTAATTTTCAGGTAAGTGTTCTGTTTCTTAATTTGTTTCTTATGAGTTATTGTAAATTTTCATTTATTTTAAAAAGAAATTTTAACGATTTTATTTTTCAGATACATCCAGAAATTGCCACTTGTACAAAACATAAGCGTATAAGCATAAGCATATGCTTATGCATAAACATAAGCATAAGCTGTTTCTTTTAATTATTGTTTTTATATTTAAGATGCATATAAGCGCTTGCAATTTGAAGTAATATTTGTGAAAAATTCAAGAGTGGAACGTATAATTTGAAGTTAACGTATAATCTGATAACATATTCTTGATTCCTTTTTTTATTTTTAAAATCAAATATATTCTTAAATTATAAGGCTAGGATAACTGCAGTAAACGCACACAATATAGGTGTTTCATGTGCATAAAAACCATACAAAAATATATTTAATACGTGCAACGTCAATACTTATAAACACAATTATTTTAAAATTGAAAAGCCTTATCCTTAAAAATATTTTAACATTCGTTAAAATTAGAAATGCAATTTTTTTGGTAATACAATTGATACGTTTATAAAGGGTCTCAAAGGGTCATGATTAGCGTTTCAACAAACCTTAATCTAGTACATGAATTATGATAGTCTATTTGACGCATGCAATTTTTAAACGTTGCCATTCTTTGATATCAAGGTTGAAAATATTGTAAATTAAAGTGGAAACAAAATAAACTTTTTCGACTTCTAAATATCTATGTCAGTTTGACTATCATTAAAAAACATTACTTTTTGTCTTAGAGATGAAATACATTTTTAGAATCTTAAGATTAGGCATTCATTTATGTAAATAAAGTTGAATATTTATTTTAAAAAAATCTAAGCTTAGAAAATTGATAAGTTTTGTAAGCTGTTAAATAATTTTTATAATCTTCTTTATTGTTATTTTATTATTTTCTTTATTATCTTATTATTCTCTTTATTTTTTTTCTTTCCTTTATTTTTAATTTTCTTTCTTTATTTCCTTTAAATTTTGTTAACAAAGATTATAGAGAATGTGAAGGATTTTAATAAAAACTTCGCGGTAGTTAATTAAATATTTACTTTTTATAAAATTTAAATGTGTTTTCATATCAAAAGAAAACAAACATCTATCTTTAGAGTTGCTATTTCTATTCAATGAAAAAATGATATATTATTTCATTTTTTAATTTTGTTGTTGCACTTTATAATGTTAAATACAATTTCCATCATTCTTTAAAAATTATAAATTGATAAAAAATGAAATTTTTATTGTTTTCAAAAATATTTGTTTTCAAAATGACATATGTTGCATTTTTTCCAGAAGATACGAATATTACAATATATTATTTTATTTTATAAATGACTTAAAATATTTTCATTTTAATTCAAAATAAAATTGCATGCTATATGAGATATTTGTGTATTTTCATATTTTGCATTAAAACATTTATATTATGAACAATTAAATACAATTTTAAAAATTGTATATTTAACTTCCTGTTGGCATATATGAGCAATAATATATGAAAAATAACATTTGAAATACATTTTTAATTACTATAGTTATAACTTTGACACTATCTAGCAATTAACAGTTGATTTAATATTTGGTAACTATAACGTTTGATGCTTTATAAATACTTCAAATTTTTTTAGAAATATTGAAGTATTAAAAAAATGTAGTAACAGTTAATTCAATAGTTCATATTAATTTAATAAAAGACCTAAAATTATTTTAACTCTAACCAACTCTATGTATAAGAATTAATTTTTAATAAAATAAATATAAAAATATTCTTTTCGTTAAAAAGAGATTATATTTAGTATTGAGCTTTATAATGTTTAATACTAAAAGTGGAAAAAGGTATCACCTTTCTGGTTTGAATTCATGAACATCCGGACCCCACAATCCGGGATCTTTGTGCAAGTTCCAGGCCGGCACTTGAATTGCCATTCCTTTCTTCAGCTTCATTTTACCAAGATCTATGTCTTCGCCACATTCTCGGCCTATGAAACTGAGAATATATTATTAACATGTATCGGCATCTTTTAAAAAGCGTTTTCTATTTTATTCAGATAAAAGCATTGTAATGGAAAGATATGTGTCCCGAAATTAATTGAATCGCAAAGCACAAGAGGCGTTTCATTCCTTTTATGAACTTTTGGTGATTTGCTTTGATTTATTAGCTTTATTTTGCTGGAAACTTTTGTTCAATGGGGGTTCTTTTATTTCAGTGATTGACAATTCTACTGTTTTTAGACAATGAACTTATCTGCTGGAATTCTGAGTACGTTAAAAAGTTGATAATTATTTACAAAAAAAAAAAGTGCTAAAAAGAAATGGTGGAATTTGTGTACATGAAAATAGGAACACTTTTTAAAACTGGATGCTGAAAATCCTTCAAATTCTGATAGAAATTAAAATCGAGTTGCATTTATGGTATTTTTTAAAGTTTCTCATAGATTTTTAGAAATTGATTTTTCTAAATAGCTCTTGTTTGAACATTTTGGTATTTATTCTTCTTGCGTAAAGCCGACCACCCCGCCACCACTGAACATAGCAGTATCGACAGGATTTGTTGTGGCCGACTGCTATCTTTAGCATTGTCCATCCTTGCATTGATCGATTTGTCAAACTGACATTCTCTTTGAGGTAATTGGCCACAAAGTGGTCAATTACTGTCCTTCTTCCTTATCTACAAACTCTCAAGTAGTTGATGTCAAAAATTGTCAGTTTTTTACCATGTACTTCAGAGTTTTAAGATTACCTGGTACCATCAGTACTGTACTTAAATCATTATTTATAATTTTCAGATTTTTTCTTAACTCCGAGATTTCAATACATTCCTTTAAATAGTGGTAAACATTACCGATTCCTCCACAAACGCATTTATTGTCCTGCATTCTTCCAAATCTTTGAAAATATGCAGGAAATCTCACATGTCCTGATATAATTTGAACTATCAATGGATGGTATCTTCTTATTTTTATTTCTGGATTAGGAATAAAATCGAAAGTTACTCTTCCGTTTTTGGACATATACCATCTGTCAAACCATTGCAGCTTTATTTCTTCTCTTAATTCCCATTTTAAGACACCATTTGATTTGGGGACAACCATATCAACACCATCTTTCTGTGCTGCCAACTTTGCATATTGATCCGCCTTGCCTTTTCATTACCATATATCCCAATATGGGCCTTAACCCAATTCAACTCTATACACTTATGAGTTTTACACTTTTTATCTTTTCTTTTATCGTCCATATTTCCTTATTACAATTGTGAGATGATTTTATGGCTTGTAGGACTGACAGAGAATCTGAAGAAATGGAGCACTTCTGTCCGTCCTCCACCCTTTCACAATATTCAATGGCCATCTTTAAAACTTGCACTTCTGCATGGAAACATGTGGCATGGTTCGATAATTTCACAAGACTTTTATCGATCTCTTTCTTTCCCATAGTAGTATACTACTATTGCAGCTATTACTTTATTTTCGTCTTTTGAACCATCTGTAAAAATTTCTATTCCATCCATATCTGGGATTTTAATTGAAAACCATGAATAAACCCTTCTGCAGGATGTTGTTCGAAGTTGTCAAAATACATCTCATAATCTTTTTTGCTGAATCATTTGTTTCCTATTTTAACTTTATTACTAGAAGTTCTTATTTGACATTTAGTGAAAATTTCCGTTGCTCTGAGGTCCATTGGCAAAATTCCCGTTATCACTTGAAGGGCTTCTGTAGAAATGGTTCTATATGCCCCAGGCATAATGATGAGAGGGCGCCGTTGGATTGAATTTAATGTTTCTCTGATTTTCTTTAGATTTAGCCTATGTCCCCATGCTCCGTACCCGAAAAGAAAAAATGGTTCAATAGCCCCAGTGTAGATTCTTCTTAGATGGTATTTCCTTTTTCCATAAAATTTACCAACAACTGTCACTAGTTCATATGTTAATACATCCACTTTTTTCTTGACGTTACTGAAATGCGACGTAAATGTTAATTTACTGTATCATGTAACTCCCATGTATTTTTTGATTTGACACATTTATAATGTTTTTGCCCATTTTTATGTTAGGCGGATCTGTTAATTCTAAACGTTCTCCAAATGTAATAGACATTTGAATTGTTTTCCTTTCATTAAACTCAAGTTTATGTATTTGGCCCCATTTTACTAGCCTATGAATTATTTGTTTTCCTTTCATTTCCAGTTCATCTTTTGTTCTTCCTGAGATTATTCGTAGCATATTATCGGCATGCGCCTGTATAAAGCAGTTCACTGGAAAATTGATTTTAAATGCAGAATTCATAACCAAGTTCCAGAATAACGATCCGCTGCATGATCCCTGTGGCACTCCTCTATCCATTATAAATTCCCAATTATTCTCTCCATCTTGGTAAATACATTTCCTTTCATTTAAGTAATCTTTAATCACTTCAAAAAGATTGCTCGGGCAATTCATTTTTATAAGGGCATATAAAATGCTTTTCCTCCATACTGAATCAAATGCTCCAGCTACATCCAAAAATATAACTGTTGTTTTTAGTTTTTGATTCATCGCAGCTTTTATTTTACTCCATAGTGCATTTTGGGCTGTTTTACAAGAGTGGTTATATCTAAAACCATGTTGATCATGATGCAGTCTGTTTTGTGCCGTTAATAAGTGCTGTACTCTTTGAGATATCAGTTTATCCAAGATTTTACTTGCTGTTGTTAGCAAACAAATTGGTCTATAGAATTTTGGATCCTCTAAGTCTCTATTAGTTTTAGGAATTAAAATCAGTTTTGCTACCTTCCACTGATTAGGGAACGCACCTAATTCTAGGAACCTGTTGTTTAACTCTAAAAGTATGAGTGGATTCTTTCTGTCAATTTCAGCAAGCCTCTCCATTGGGATGTTGGATAATCCAGGTGTTTTCTTTTTAGTCATGTTATTAATCGTTGTTCTTATTTCATTAATTGTGAATATTTTATCTTTTTCTTTTGTTTCATATAACTCCTCCTTTTCCTCATTTTCTTCTGCTTTTTACTCTCTTGTTGGGACTGTTCTTCTTTGAAAAGGTATCTCGCAATAGTTTCTTTTGTATTTTTGGTTTTTGTTCCATCCTGTTTTTTGACACCGTGCAAAACTGTTTTCCTTTTCATTTTATCTGCCGCTAATTTATAAGGTGGCTCAAAAGGGTTCATTCTCGTTATTTTGCTACATAACTTTTCAAAGCATTCAATACTTTTCTTTCTTAACATTCCTCTGTATATTGATTCATTTTTTTTATAAATTTGTCTTCTCTTCATTCTCTCTTCAGTGTTTTTACATCGTTGGTATCTATGCTGCAAGGCTCTTGTCAGTTTTCTTTGTTTCTCCGATTCAGTGTCCCAAAAGGGGAACCTGAGATGATTTGTCTCTTTACTGTTTGATTTTTGGCTAATTCTTTGAATAAATTCTGTAAATTATATAACCCATACTTCTAAATCTTTTTTAGTTTATATCCTTTTTGCATTGTTTCACTTATATTAGCATATTTTTCAGCCACTTGAGAACTAATTTTACGAATTTTCCACTTGCTTAATTTAAATCTTTCTGCTGGAAAAACTTTGTCACCCATATTAATTTGAAAATCCAAAAAGCCATGGTCACTCAGAGTAATTTGAATTACCTTCCAGCCCATTACTCTGTCATGCAGATCTTTAGTTGATAGGGTGACATCAATCCAGCTTCTTCCACGTGCAGATTGAAACGTTGGCAATGCGTTTGGATCATTCCAAATAACAAGGTTCTTCTTAAAAATGAATTTTATAAACGAGCCGGTTTCATCTTGTGGTCTATGATCGGGAATTTCATTTCCCCACAGACGACTATGAAGATTGAAATCTCCTCCAATAAGTATGGATGATGTCCCCAACTGTTCAAACAGATTTCCAAGTTCTCTGCAGATTTCTTCTTTATTGCGAGTCGGTGGGAAGTACGCCGATACCACAGTAATTTCACTATTTCCCACTGATAAAATGGCTGCTACTATGTTTTCGCTAGTAAATCTTGTCAAAACAGAAATATATTGGTTTCTTACTGCTATAATTGCCTTCCCGTAAGGGTGAGCAATTATTCTCCATCCTAGGGAGAGTCCTATTATTTTTCCTTTTATTGTATATGGTTCTTGTAACAAGTAAACATCTGGAATATTTTCCCCAAACAAATTTGGGAGTTCCTTTGTCGCATATTTACCCCGACCTATATTATGTTGAATAACACGCCATTGAAAGGCTTATTATTCATAATTCGTCAGTTTAATCAATTGATCTCTCTCCCTGATAAATACATGGCAATGCACCGATGTTGCAATATGATCCATTCGAATCATAATTTTTGTTCTTTTGCGATACTCTTTACAGTTTCTATATTCTGGAATTTGCTTTGTACGATTTTTATAGTTATGCTTTTCCAATCACTTGGAGCAGCTATCTACTTTTTGCATACATTTAGATCGAACATGCCCATATTTGAGACATTTAAAACATCTAAGGTGTTCCACAAATTCTTTAAATCTATACGATCAGAAACCACACTGCAATCTTGCTTTATCTTTAATTATTCGGAACGCTTTCGGGTCCGAACTTATAATCCAGTGAGACGAGCTACCTCTTCCTTTTTTCCTAAATAGAACCCGCATATTCCTTGCTATGTCATTGCTTAGTTTGATTTGATTGAGAAAATCCAATTCCTCCTCCTCCCTGGGTCTCTCACTCTTTTCCACATCATAAATAATGATTTAAGGCATTCTTATCTATGGAGTAGTGGCCTTGCGTACATTTTGCAAATTTGTATGACTGTTAATTGCGTCTTTTAACTTTATTACCATTTCCGGTGTTTCAACTTGAACCAGAACTCCATTTCCCATTGCTGGCTTCAAACCCATAATTTTAATTTCCATCCCCTTTGGGCTGATATTCGCTTCTAATGTCTTTCTCATTTTAATCGATGAGTCAATTGCCTCTGCAATTGGTCTAACAACCAGTGTAGGCAGATTTGCTTTAGGTCTTAGCAATGGTGTTGTTTAATTATCGTTTTCATTCGCATTAATTATTTTTTGTTGAATTTGATTCCTTTCTACCCCCAACAGCTTTTTGGAGGCTTGGATCCTTGTAATAAATGTTAAACATGGATTTAAAGAAAAAAAATTTTTCCACTATGCCATCACTGTTGAGATTTTTAACCACTTGCGAATGTTGGTCCATGATTATCATCTCTTGAATTCATTTTGGTTACTGAAGAATTTGACAAAACATTCAAAAATAAGTATCTCAATTCTTCAGCCGCGTTATCCTCAATCCTAAATGTATTGATAATATTTTCAAATGTTTCCAATATTCCCAATTGACCAAAGGGTTGCTTATTTTTCTCTAGTATTAATTCGTTATCACTTGCATCCACATTCTTTGCCTTTTTAGCATTTGCAATACCATCATTTTTTTCTTTCTCTTTGCCTTTACGAGGAATGCACGGTCTTTTATCTTTAGGGTGATTTTCCTCTGTGTTCATTTTTATACTTTTTTCTTTTTTGTGACCATTTGTATTTTGCTATCCGTCTGCATTGAAGGTTCAATTATCTCATTTGAATCAGAATCCGATGATTTCTTAAAGTCTTTATATGTTTATCCTTTAATTGGAGATGGTGTATCGGGGATTATCATTCCCGCTCCTTTGGGAGAGTAAAATAAATTCTCCCCATCAGTTAGAGTATCGCTATCATCAGCAAAGTGTTCTCTATCCATCTTGTTTATGTCTGATTCCATTTTTTTTTCACTAAGTCTAAATTTCTAGTGCAACAGAGAGTAAAGCTTAAGCAAGCTTTTAACGAAATATTTGGAAAATTTCCCGATTTTAAATTTGAATTATTAGAAACACATGTAAAAAACTGTCCAAATAAAATCTCAATTAATTTTTTTAGCAATAAAAAAACTATATAAAATGTAACAAGAATTTCTTCTAAGTAACTATATAAAATGTAAAAAGAACTTCTTCTGCACTAAAGAGAGCTGAAATTTTCCAAACAATTTTGTTGGCAACTAATATTCAACACATTTATGGATACTTTCCATAAGTTGGAATTTAAAATTGGTAAAAAAAATCACAAAATAAGAGTCTGCACTATAAAGAAATCTTTGGATACAGTAGGACAATATCCGAGTACAAATAGTTCAATGTAGTTCAATCTGCACGATAAAGAAATCTTTGGATACAGAAGGACAATATCCGAGTACAAATAGTTCAATCCGAGTACAAATATGCAAATAGTTCATGTACTGAACGCAGATATCGATAGCAGTTTCTTAAATGGTAAACACACAACAAAATGGCTACCCAAACAAGTGGGCGTTTCTGCCACAACTACACTTCAGAAAGTCAAAAACTACTAAGATGCTAAAGAATTTTGAAATAAAATTCAAAACCCTGTTATTCCAGGGTTTCAGCTACACTTGATCATCACATTCAACAGAAATTATCCAGCATTTTTCATTTAATAGCCATATTTTGAAAAAGTTGATAATTATTTACAAAAAAAAGTGCTAAAAAGAAATTGCCTTTTCTAAATATCTCCTTGTTTGAACATATTGGTACCAAAATTTTAACGATACAATCAAAACTGTCAGATTTATCGAGAAAATACATTGATTGCCTTTTCTAACTGTAAACACAAACGTCCTCTACTAGAAAATCAAAACACGTTCAACCGCAGCATTCTTTGTTGCGCATAAGGTCAACTGAAAACAATAAATTAAAAATTCAAAAATTGGGACAATTTAAGCTAACTAAAGGTAGCACCTATGCTGCTCTGTGTGTGTGTGGGGGGGGGGGTTAATTTGCCTTACTTTGTTTACATTTTTTTTATTATTATTTTCTTATTCCAACGTCATTTTTCTCAAAACAAATACTGTGTGCGGAATTTCTCAAAAACTACATATCCTATTAAACTGACATTCCTTACATATGCTCAAAATAACTTCTACTGTGACTTTACACCATCATCATCATCGAGTGAGACATAACTTTTTAGATAAATTATTCATAAAAAATTTTTACTTGAAATTGAATCAGATTTTCTAATTTTATAAAAAATTGTAAATTATTTTAAGCTATTTTTTCAAAAAGTTTTATAAAAAAAAGTTTGTATAACTTCAAAACTGAACATTTTATTTTTGTAAGTTAATAATAACTTTGTAATTTTTGACTAATTTTAAATTCAAAATCCTATACGCAGTATAAAATATTGATCTTTAAGATTTTGAAAAAATATCCAATTTATATTTCTCTATAACTATTTGGTTTTTTCTTAAAATTATATGAAAACATGAGGAATAATGTAATTAAATATGAATATTATATGATTAAATTTTAAAATTTGGCAAATGTTTCATTTGTAAATTAAATGAATTGGAAAAGGGATGGTTTTTTTTTTTTTTTTGCTTCCATGGCGAATTGTTAAGAGTTCTGAGATCCTTTAAACAAAATGCGGTTATTACAGATTGAAAATTTTACATTTTCCAGGTTGCTACTTACAAGGAGAGAGGAGGATACATTCTTAGACATTCATGGAGAACTTGGTCCAGGTATTGCAGCTTATTTACAGAGTAATAATTTAATTCCCCCTATAAAGTATTAAAATATATAAAATATGAACCAAAAAATATAATTATCTATTTTTTATAGAATTAAAGAATACAAAGAAAATCTGTTTCAAAATTTAAAATTATAATGCATCTAAATATTATTATGCACTATTTTTTTACCTCTGTTTCCAAAAGTTGTTTAACATCTTGTCGTATTTTGTCCTGCGCTTCAGGGTAATGCATGAGTAAGTGTGCAGTAAACGCTAAAGTCGTACTAGTGGTCTCGTATCTATATAAAAAGAGAATACACAATTATTAACTTTCTAACTTGCTAACTAATATTCAGCAGTATTTTTAAAAAAAATATTTCATGGTATTGTTTCGAGGGAGATAAAAGAATACAAAACAAAAGATGACTATTCTAAAATATCCAAACAAAACGCTTAACTAATTTTATTTTGAAACTTTGATTAATTTATTAAAAATATTGTCAGATGTCATTCCTATAGTTATTACATACGTTTTTTCAAAAAAAATATAATATCCTTCTTTTATATTTTATGAGATAAGACATGAGATTTATCTAATGGGCCGTGTGAGTTATCTAATGGGTTAAGACAATATAATGCATTAGGAAAATAAATGAAAGGAAGAATAATAGGAGTCTGTTTTTTGGTTCCTCTGTTAATGAATGTTATTCAAAAAACGTTTTTAGCAGTTGTGCATATTTAAACGAATTTTACGCAACATTTATTGGTTTCCATTTAAGGGAAATGCCCGCCAAAAATTTCCCGTAAGTAACATAAACTTAGGTAGTTATTTAACCAAGAAGTACGTAGAGTCTTCAAAGTCGATTTGGTAAACAGAAAAAGTTATGTATATTTTTTTTTCATTCATTTTTCAGAGTTGTCTAGATATGCTATTTTCAATGCAATTAAAAAAATACCACATTTTGGTCTCTATCTTTTGGGAAGATACGTCGAAGACGAGTGCAAAAGACTATCGAATTCGTTATCAACCACCTGCGTAGTTAGAATTCCCTGCGACAAGCCTGATTATAGAATTAATACAACGTGAATATTGGTGAATTTTCTGAAGATATTCACTACTTTTATTGAATTTGATGGCACAGTTTTCGTTTTTAAAAGACTGCAATTTTATTAATGCTTAAAAGTATTAAAGGTGGAGATTTTCGTTTCCTGGATTTTTTCAGAATGGTTTAGAGCTTTTTAAAGTACGAAAAACAAAGCTATTTTAAGTATTCTATTACACTTTTTCTGTGTTTATGATCAACCGCTGAGCTGATTTTCTTTTCAACTAATTAATTAAACGTTACTGTTTAGGAATATTTCTTCTTTCTGAATGAAATAAAAATTCATAACATTCAAGACATGTTTTTGCATTTCTCCTAATTGATGTATTAACCCTTTTCAGTCAAAAACGTTATTCGATGCGCAATTATTCACCTAATACAAAGATTTGGTTATTGCTCTAAAAAATTAATATGCATAATTGTTTTGAATCGAATTCCTTTGAAAAATTTATCTAATTTTTTTTACCATTCTGTAAACTTTTTTAACAATCAAAACTGAAAAATAAAAAAAAGGGAAGGTCAAAATGAACACATTGTCTTGAATGGTGAGTGAGAAACAACATCTGAGTGCAAGGGGTTCAATTATAACATTTACGATTGGCTTAGTTGTTATTTAAAAGGTATATATGTGTATATATAATATGGTAAATGAAGGTGTAATAAAGTATTATAAAACTGTGATATTAGTACACAGTGTGTGCCTTCATTTAATCCGGTTAATGGATTAATGCCCTTCTTAATCTATATGCCGCCTTTATATTTTAAGTGATTAAGAGAATGTTCCGATCAGTTACTACTTGTTGAATCGAAATGATGATCCTGTCTTAAATTGTTATACCTTCCACAAAGATTTATTGCCGAAAGTATGTCA
>JAPMOR010002052.1:0-13639 GCA_026543865.1 Argiope aurantia
CAAAGAAATTTTAAAAGCTGTTAAAAAGGAATCTTCTGCCTGATAACATAGAAGAAGAATAGAATTCTATTTCTATTTATTTGTTTGGAAGTAAATCTCATAATGTAAACATTTTTGCTTTACATAAATGAATACATTTTAACTGTTAACGTAAGTTTTTTTAAAAATGTAAATAAAGGGAAAAAATTGACTTACGAATAGCATCCATTTCCTACACTGAAGATAGTTGGTCAATGTGACGGTCAATGTTTTATGATTTTTATTTACTGACATTAGTTTTGAAGCTTGAAATAAAAACATTCATAAATTTAACCGTCTTTATTATTCAATAAAAAAAATTAAAAAAATTGGGAAATAACCATTCAGAGTTTACAGGGTGCACAATCTGGCAAACATCAATTTTGAAAGAATTGAAAAAAAATTATCGTGTTTAGTTTAGTTTAGCTGCATTAACGTATCGTTTTCAAATAACATTGGCTCGATTTTATAGTGAACATCATAATTTTGGAACGCTGTCACAAGAGGAAGACAGCACGTGAGTTAGGGTCTCTCTTTCCAAGCTTTTCGCACTAAATTTTCGCATTAACCACAATTTTTCAGTTTCAAAGAAACATTGCACTCTATTATAATTTATTACATCGGTTATAATATCCATGGAATAAATTCGCAATCGATAAAGACTAACAACATTGATAACCATATCAATGATTTTTTTTTCAATCATGTAAAATTCTGAAAGGATATTGATGATGGAAACTTTCGCGAAGAATAAGTTTTGCTTACTTAAACTGGTGAAGTACTGTCGCGAAACAGTTATTTTATGAACTTGAAGAACACGGATATTTTCAGGCAGTGGCAAGGGGATATTCATGCCTTGAGACCTGGCAAATCTTAGTGAGATTATGTAACTTTTTGAAACCTACATGTAAGAAAAAATAAAACTACGCAATGTCCGATATTCATGCTTGCTTGGCCTTTGACGATGACTTCTTGTGTACAACCGACCACCCTGCCACCACTGAACGTAGCAGTACCAACATCTTTGACGGCGACTCAAGGTGAAGAGGTGAGATTGTGCCCCTTGGGTCATTTATCCTTGTTACACCATTACTTCTGTCTGGGGATTGCAATATCGGACCAAAATTTCAATACCAGTATTCGGTATTTTTTAGATATTAATACCGGGATACCGGTTTTAGAAATTTTTAAAAAAGAAAGAAAATACAGGTGTTTCTTTGTTTTATTTGCCAGTTTTTTTAGAAAGTGTAAATATCAGTAAAAATAATTTGTAACCTATAAACTATAACAGTATATAAAGAATCACAAAAAAGTAAAGGAACATCTTATTTATTTAAATCACAAAAAAGCGTAAATATCACTATTCAGTCTGTGCTACTATTACAAATTTTTCAAAAATGATCTTAAAAAACATAATGCATTAATTGTACTGTCATTAAGCTTGAAAAGTAATTTTGTGCAAAAATTACCAGCTGTCGAAAACGCTCTTACGGCATCTACACTAGTTGGTGGTACTGTTAGTAATGCGCGATATACTTTTTACCAAGTATTTACCTCTAAATCCCTCATCTTCAAATAAATCGATTTCTCGTCGGATGGTTTTGGATATAGCTGATTTCTGTATTGTATTTTGGTTTGTTGAAATTTTTTTATTTATCGTTAATTCTAATTTTTGTTCAAGGGACAATTCCTTTTCACTATCGACATTAGTATCATCATAATCTTCGATAACTGAACCGAATTCTCCTGAATGTGGATAGGTTTCTGGGTAAAAAAATTTTAAGAAAATTTACTATAAACTTGATCAGATTTGAAATATTTTCTTTCCTTCGTTTTCATTTTCATTTTTAAAATCATTATAATTATGTAAATACCGTAAGACATTTTCTATTTCGGTATTCCTTTCTTCTGTGCTATTTTTCAATGTAATATATAATTCTTCAGATAGTGATGCGTGCTGTTCTTTCAGTGACTGCAACATGAAATTTATTGTTGCATTAGCTGTTAATAAATTAGAATCTCTTCGACATAATGCCTCAATAGTCAGTTTTATTGGAAATAGAGCTGATGCAGTTCTGGATATTAAGTCGAATTCATTATCTGAAAAATTAATTTACAGGTTTAAGTCGATTATTGGTTGGATTGGATTTTTCAGTTGCAAAAATCGTTCCATCATTAGGAGTAAACTGTTCCAACGTGTTTTAGAATCTAATATTAACATATATTCTGTTTTAGTATATATTTTAATAATATGTCATTTTTTATAGGGGAACGTTTAAATATCTTAACTTTTCGAACTTTATAAATTATACGAAGCAATTCTTGATGGGTTAATATTTCATCCTCATTAGCAATATCTTCTTCAAGAATTACATTGCCATTATCTTCATTATCAATATCACTCACACTCTTCCGGTTCACCGGTATTGCAATTCCTACTTCTGTCTAATTAGAGGATCTTTTCTCTGCTACATCTTAACTGTCGTAGAGAAAGAATCGATTAATTAATTAGTTTGTGTGAATCATTAGCGCTAGTCAAATGGTGTCGGCAGCAGCCTTCATGTTCAACAATGATTTGAGCAAATTTGATCCAATTCCTCGCCTGGAAAATTATCGTTAAGGGTAGAAGAGAGCCGAGATTTCTTTCATCTTTGGCGATTGTTCTGAATGGTGGATTTCCAAGTAGGCAACTGCCTAGGGTTGCCGGATTTAGAGGAGACCGCAATAGGTCACTTGAAAAACGTTACTTTCCCAGTTGACAAATAAATAAATTTGCAAAAAATACAAATTCTGCAAATTATAAAATATTAGGATTATATAAATACTTTATCAAATATAACTAGTCAAGTTCTTGTATATTTCATTACGTTCACTTTGTTATCAGAATATTTATAAGCTACGAATCTGTTTCATTAATATGATTAAAAAAAACGTGAATGCCAGACAGTCTGGAGCCATAGCAGACAAAATTTTCAAACAACAAAACAAAAACATTTTCACAAAAATAATAAAATAAAAGATATTAATCTTTAACATGTTAAAAATGCTTTCAAATGTAAAACACATTGATCCATTTATTAAAAGAAAGACCTCATAATGTGGAGTGCTCCGCAAAATATCTAAATCCACCATTGACTATTCTAATCGATTTGAAATTCTTTTATCAATCATAACACTGGGACTGGTAAAAGCAACTTTTTAAATGTTTCAGAAAAAGGTTATTTTCAATGTTAGGCAAAATTTCAAACATACTCACTATTCTTCCATTTAAGAAATGCCCAGGTGTGATCCTCATCATCTGACCGTGGTTCAACATTACGAGGTCAGTCCCAAATTACACCTATTGTTGCTTTAAAACGAGACGTTAATATAACTAAACTTTGGAATTATAATGTTCATTAATATACACATATAATTATTAAAATATTTTTTTCCTGAGGATAAAAAACGCGGAGATTCATCAACATATCGTAGAAGGTGTGTTTTTAATGATTAAAATATTTCTTTTTTATACACTTCGTTTACGAAAAAGTTAAAAGTTATTTTCAGCTTTATAAAAAAAAAAAAAGAGCATGGAAGAAGAGACCGAAGAAAAGTCTATCTGAGAGATCAAGAGGCAAATCCTTACAGCCTGGTTGTTGCTCAAAGTAGGTGAGGATCCAGCGAGGGGGTGTGTATTTCAAGCGGCCCCCTCCCCTTACACATTACTTCTAGCGACCTTGAACAAACAATCCCAGAGACAAATTCCACTTGAAAGAAATCTTCCAGGAATCTGAGGTATCACGTAGAAAAGCCTCCCTGACGAACAAATCGAAACTAAATAAATAAGAAGAAAAAGTTTTGGTGGGATAAATACGAACCTGGAAAAAGGTAGAATTCATATACTTTATTTGGTTTCCAGTTTTGAAGTGTTACACTGAATCTTTATCAAACTGGAGAGGAAAGTTAATCCTTACTAGAAAGAGGAGGGTAAACGGCAGTTAAAAGCCGGATTTATTTCACTGAATGGTTGGTTGAAGTGGTATGTGATCTGTTAGCTTTTCAACAGTGCAGGGATAGCCATATAACTTATTAAGGTTGTAGATTTTGAAATGATACGGAGTTTTCAGTGTTTTGGTTCATTTTTTTACAGTAAAAGAATTTCTCATTATCATCTGTTTCCATATTATAAATGACATAAAAAGGCATAAAATTATTTGCTCCAGATATATAAGACATGAGACCATCAGGAATATCAGAGTGAAAAATGAAAACCCGAAATGTTAGAGTTTTCATGATGCTGGTTTTTAACTTCACAACAGGGTGATTAAAAACTCAAGAACAAACAGGTGAAGTAAAACGCACATAAATAAGCTAGTCTCACATAAGAATGCACGACCATTAATACCACCTGGAAGAACTTGAGGTTATATGAAGTTACTGGAATGACAAGTCTGTAAGGTAATAAATTTCAGCTATACTGAATACCATACAATGTAACTTAGTACTTTTACCATACAATTGCTGAGCATATACGTACTTGGACTGTACGTATATGCTCAGCAACTGCTCACGCTTCTCAGTGACATGCATGGACTGGCGAACCCTTTCGAAAATACCTCACATTTAGCAGGCGTTTGCAACGATGATGGAGACTTGCAATGCAGTTGTTTGTTAAGTGTTTTGTATGTAAAGGCTTTGATTCTTCTCTACAATAGGAAATCCATAGCAAATAAATCAGGAGCTCATCAATCAGCTTCGAGTTTTTACATTGACGTTTCCGGTCACACTTTCCTATGGGATTTTGCATTTTTATATATTTTCTGAAAGATTACATGTTGAATTTTGAATCGCCCTGTATGATGTTATAATAGCACTTTATCAATTTCCATTTGAACAAATGTTTGACAGAAAAGTTTACCACCGAATTGTGTAGCAACAATAGAAATTACAAAACTGAATGAGGTGTTATAAAATAGAAACAAATAAAACAAAGGTATGTATATATTTTCTATTCTCATCAAAAAATAAGATTGATTACTTATTTTAACTAATATGGGCTAGATACATAAGTTAATTATAGAAATTGCTTAGAAAGCACACAAGTAACTATTAACAGTTAAAAGAAGACTAGTGACTACATTCATTTCAGGAAAAGTTTTATCTCATTTAACTTACAATAATCACATGACATTAATGCGATTTACTGCATTGTTCCGGACAGAAAGGAGAAAAATGTTAGAATTTCGGCCAATCATATCTTACCTACTTTTACAGAAATATGATTGATTTAACATGAACTCACCCGATACAAGAAATGACTTGTATTGGGTGAGAACAAAGTTTCAAACTTTGGAGAACTTATAAAGTTGAAAGTAAAGTAACCTGGAGACAATGGTGTAACAAGAAATTGGGGCTAGGGATATAAATACCTGAAATTCTACCGCACTCGTCGAAAACTCCAAATCAAAACCAATATAAGAACGCTTGACATCCCTCGAAAGATTAAACATGCACCGAGCTCACATACCTGATTGATTTCTGGTAGAATTAGTCTTCCAACCACGGAACTCTGCCCCGAAGTTGCAACTATCTCTAGTGAAGCTGGACTAATAAAGTAAGCAAAATCTCATAATTTCCAGCTTTTACCATACAATGTAACTTAGTACTACTGCGGATCACGCTCTTATTATTATATGCCCGGTTGAAATTGTGTTTTTTGCCACTCCCATCACTCTAGTTTGCCATAGATTTATAATCAAATGATGAAATACGTATACTAAACTTTTTATTTTGTAAATTTAAGATCCACGAAGAATTTATTGAATCTTGAAACTAGTTGAGTATCATTTTACAAGTTCTTAAAGAATAAGTTGATAATATTTTCCCCTAATGAATAGTTAATTTCAGTTTTCGTTTCTTATACCGAATGCGTATTCATTATGACAGTTTTAATAATTTTTTGTTTGTTTAGCAGAAAAGCAGTTAATTTATTTTGCATTATACATTTCATTTTCGTCATTGATTTTCTTAAAATTAAATACATTTCCTTTCTGAAGCATTCTTTTATTCATTTCTAAGAACAGCAAAATTTTATGTGTTTTTACTTTTTTATATACGCGTATAATTTTTAATATTTTTGGTGTTTCTGTTGTTACTTATTGTTTTCTTGTAATTAAAATATTTAGAAAAAGAGAGCATAACTTTTAATCCAAAGAAGATTAATGAAGATTCAAAGATTATCCTTTAGGGACAGATTTAATTTGCTAGTTGTTTTCTTTTAATTTATTAAATAACCTGAAACTTATTTTGCTGAAACAGTAGTTTCGTTTCTAGTTTTTATCTCACCTAGATTTAATGGTAAAGAGGGAATTAAAATATACTGTTTTTAAACTGTAAAAAGAGTTTAAAATCTTCATAATAAAAATTCTAGCAGCAATCAAAATTAATGGATTGCATTGCATCTTTCTTTATGCAAATTATGTTTTGCAGAATATAACAATTAAAAATTAAAAAAAATACTAGCTTCTTTATAATAATTTCTCAGAAGAAGTATTTTGTTTTTCATCAACTTTAGTTTAACTTGAGTGCATATTTAAATTAATTCTTTGTGGTGAATTTAAAAAGAAAATTCTTTTGTTTATAAAAGAAATGCATTAAATAAAATAAAAAAGTAGTTATTTTTTAAATTTTCATTTATTAAAATTGAATTCGTTTTCTTGTATGTGATAACCGAACAAAATTCAAGTGAAATTAAAAAATATATTAGATACTAAACAGAATTTGTAAAAATATAACTTGAACAAATAACGAAAATTCAGTCAATTTTTAAACACTACACTGCATTCTTTTTAATTTAACATCAATAGTTGTTTTAATTTATTTAAATGAGTGTATGAAACGGATAAAGAAAATAATACATTTTTTAAAATAAAATAATTTTTTTCAACAAAATAATTTAAAATAAAATAATTTTTTTCAACAAAATAATTTAAATAAAAATTATTTTTAAAAAACCGTTTTATTAGTTTGCTAAAAATAGTTAAACATAACAGTCAATTTTAATCACTATATCTTTTCAAACTTTACATTTTTAATTCATAACTATAAATGTTAAGTTACTTTTTAAATTCATGATTATAAATGTTAAGCTATTTTTTTAATTCATAATTATAAATGTTAAGTAATCTTGAAATGATATTTCTTTTTTCAAATTCCCAACCAAGTGATGTTAAATGTATGCAATTAAAGTTTAAATAAATTAATCGATTAATAATTATTAAGTTCTGAAAAAATCAAAAAGTGTATTGCTGTAGAGAATAGAATTATATTAAGTGCAAAAATTCCAACAAATCAAGCAGTGAGTGGAATACCGATTACACAATCCATCTTTACAAACATAAAACAAATCAAATTAAATCAAAACATGTAAATATGCATTAAACAAATAATTTTTATTAATAAATTCGTAAATTTTTGTAAATTAAATTTTAAAAAATATGTGAGAGGAGCAGATAGGAAGTACTGAGCAGTAGAGGGGTAAAGCTTTATGAATGAAATGCTTTATATTTACTTGATTTTTTAATTCAACAATCATTTTTCTTTTAAAAATAGGTCAAACTGTTCTCCGACACAGCGAGTCAAACTCTTCAGACAAAGGCGGAATCCATCAAATGTCGAAGAATCAAAAGTCAGCGAAGGGTAATGTCGCCGAAAAAGCAACAGGATCCAACTCAATCCATTCATCTAGCCAAAAAGGAAAGCGATACTGAAATCATTAGTGATATTGTTATACATTTTAAAACACTGAAAAACTCACCTCTCTCTCGATTTCCTTTAAAAATTAAAATCTTGGACCGCTGTCAGGAAAGCCACTCGTTTTTCCGCCCCTCTCCCTCCAAGTGTTTGGGTGCAAAACTATTTTTATACCCTTCCTTCGGGAGACACTAAAATAAGGCAGATAGGGCAGGCCGCCAAAATAGTTCGGGGGAGTATTTAAAATAGGAGCACACATGCTGTTTTCTATCGGCCAAAAAACACTGTCATGTATCTCTGCCTGTCCTTTCTCCTAACGTCGAAAATGAATGTATCTTCTGGTGTTATTGCACGTGGTGGCAATCTGCGGGATGTTTAGGGAAGAAATTGAGAAGTGGATGATTCATCCCCGAAATGTTTTGAAAGAAGTTACAACTTTTTACCTTTAATCGAAACGTATTATCGTAGATTTAAAGTTTGCGATAAAAAAGAAAAAAGAAAGAAAAACACATTAAGTTACTCGTTTTCTTTTTGCTGATGGAATGGAATAGGCTGTTTTTTGTGTTTTTTTTTTCTTTTCTTTTTTCCTGGAACTGGAAAAGCAAATCGAGCATTAAGTTTCGCCATTTAAGCAAGTGCTTAGTTTGAAATAGGTATATTATTTAAGTGCTTAATTTTGGGATATTTTGCTGAACCATTTAAATTTGGCATAATTATTGGAGACATTTTTTTTTGATAAAGACGTCACAAAAAAGGCGCAGCTTAAATTTAATTGAAATAAACGATGATAACTTTTTCTCGATTTGTGATGCTTATATTTATAATCCTGACTCATTTCATAACTTTATTTTCCAAAGAGGCTTGAATGTTTTAGTACTAAAAATTATATCTTTAACTGATTAACCTGGAGTGTAGTATACGTAAAAATCTTATTAGCATGAGATATTTTCAGTTTTACACTTAGCTGCTGGAAACCTAACAAACAAAGATACTAATATCGAATCATTTTACCTATGAGATTGTTCTGAAATGTTTAGATAAGATTAGGAATTTCAGAAGTAATAACAAACCAGTGGTGCAGTAAGATAAGCCAAGGCATACTGATTCTTTTTAGCCTATATTGGTGAGACTCCATAAAAATAATTTAATGTAATTTTAATGATTATTAAAATTATATTAAATTAAACCAAAGGGGACCAAGGGTTTAAAAAATATATTATTTCCCATTTGTCAACACCACACCATTGTATCGAGCTAAAACCTCGAATCTTTGAGTTGTTACTGCTTGAAATATCTACCAACGTGATCAAAGTATTATTTTAAAGTTCTATGAAGCAAAACATCATAAAGTAAATTTCACCAACAGTAATTGCATTATTCTTCCGTTCTTATTTTAATACTAAGTGATTAAAAAGTTGCAAAAGATTACAATGCTTAAAAACTAAGGAGCACTGAATGGAACATGTAATACATTTAATTTTAAAACATGAAAATTCAAATGTAAAAACATTGAAATATTTTATTGCATTTTTTAAATTTACGTCACGAGTATTTACAAAAAATATCATTTATTAAATTTTGCATGAAAAGCTCACTTTCTACCAAAAAAAAAATGAACTGCCTCTAATTTTAAATTTAGAGGTAACATATCGAAATATATAACCGATTCACATTAATGTGACCACCAGCTATTACCCATGATAACTCTCAGCTAGCGGCTAGCTTATGACAGAAGGGATTTAATAAATTGCTGGAATATGTTCATAGGAAACTAAGATGTAGTCAGGATGAAACTGGAAACTTGCGGTGAGTAATTTAGAGAGTGAGCAAGCAACACGTCGAGGTGGTTATACTGATTATCAAATGGGTTTAAGTCGAAGGAATCAGAAAGCGTGAAGTCGCCATTACGTTCTTCCAATGTCTTATGCACAATTTTAAATGTTTCACATCACATTGTCTTACTGGAAGATACCATCAGTACAAGAATAAAACATCTACATGCAAGCATAGCTGATTTTTAAGAATTGATGCACAATTAAATTGGTTCGTAGTGTCATTACCGTAATGAGTTCATTCAGAGTATGCCTAGAGAATATTCCCTAGATTAGACAGTTGTCCACTGATAGTTGCAGCGTGTTTTTTTCAATCTCTCTTAGTTACGCCACTGTCTGATGCAGCAGAATACATGATTCATCATAAATAGCAACCCACTCGAAAATCTATTAGTGTTATGCTGGTACCATCAACTACCTCACCAGCCTCTGTGAGGCTACCTCAATGTTGAATGGTATTTAATATAACAGTTATTGTTGCCTATCTGTTCCAGAGTTTGAATAAGGAATTTCTATTTTTGTCACTTACCTGGTTGTCTTTTGAAGATGACGATGTCGTGTACGCTTTACAGTGAAAATGGGGTTGTAGTAGCTTCTGAGAGTAAAGAACCCTGAACACCCTGGGGTAGAATCCTGACTTCTAGCTCATATGAAGATGACACACACACATTCGCTTCCACAACCTTTTTTTTACAAGGGTGGGGGGCACTTTCACAAACTTCACAGATAGAACATAGAGGAAGAACACCCATACCCGAATCAGGACTCGAACCCGAGGCGCCCAGTTAATGGGGAAGACGCGCTACCCCTACGCCAGGGCAGCCGGCAAGTAATCCTTTGGTTCAATTAAATTATCAGGTGCTCCTATGCAGCGAGTCATTCGGACCAATCGTATAGTAGCAACAGCTTCTCATCTTTCTAATCTATGATTCGTTGTTCTATTTACTTTCCACATCACTTATTTATAATGGTATTATTTTTCTGCACTCAATGCACTTGTATAACGGCAGCACATGCACAGTTCACGAACTGCACAATTTCGGATTAACCGTAAATCTTGGTCAAGAAGTCAATTGTCATCACATCTAATTCGTAGAATCGTTCCAATTATTATAGACAGTGGCTGTGCATTGTTTTTCTAATGCCCACAGCCACGCTTTATAAGCATTAATGTTGTTTAACACCGGTGCCTTTGAACAATGGCTTGGCTGTCTTCGCGTTGAAAATAAGAAATGGCTACAATTACATGATTCGACTGAGTATTTATGTAACTAATATAAAGAATAATTTTAACATTAATCACTTCTGATTATTGGACTGAATAACCTAATAAACGAAAAATGAGAATTAGCACCCAGAAATGAATCATCTATTTCTTTTCATATAAGAATTCCTAATCGGTTTATATATTTTTTTTACTCTTTCTGTTTTTAATAATTATTTCTTAACTCCGCTGATCTAACAGTCGACAATAAAACCAAAATCACATCACCGATTTTACTAAGCTTTCTTATGCATTCTTTAAGTTGAAAAAGATTAATGTCATTGAAAAAAGGGAACATTTAGTGCAATTAATTTATTACAAATGCAAAGCAATTAATTATATGAAGCAAAAATTCTGAACTCGATAGGACCTTGGAATGGGTATTAAGAGTTCTCCTATTAAAAAGAAATTATCCTTATAAAATATCTCGCCGAGAAAGAAAATGAAAAGGAAAATAAAAAATGAGTAATGTAAAGAGAAGTTTTGCTATTAGCAACCAATGACACACTGCTCGAAACATCCGGCTTGAGAGCTTTTATGTACTAACCCATGCCATTTCTTATTTTTCATGGTTAATTCAATAACGCTTTGCTCAATTTACTCAAAGGAAGAAGACTGGAGCTTAGCAGAGAACAGATCCTGAATTCTCAAAGAGCATACGGCGCATCTCCCATAAAAAAAGCAGACAGAGGTTCATATCATTAATCAATGAAACCATCTAACAAAAATTCCAAACTGATTTGAAACAGTTTGCGGCGTGTTTTCATTTCTCTTTATTCATTTCAGTCATTGGCTGGTTCAATTACTCATAGTCTAATTTGCCAAGAGAAAGTAGCGAGCTTTTAGGAGTGAACACGTGGAGCCTTTTTTTAAGAGCAGAATGATCCAAGCTTTTTTTGAAGAAAAAATGTCCAAGAAAGTTGTTAATTCCTTTTTGTTAATTTCAGTCATTGAAGAAAGTTAAAACATTCGATTTTAATTTATTTATAGAATTGACTTTCCTTATTTATTGATTTTATTCTTAATTTAAATGATAACTCGAGTGCTTCTCAACTTGTGGTAGAAGTTTCTCGTATGCATAGCAGATAAAGCGTTGGGAGTATACTATAAAACACCAAAATACTGAACTCTATATCCATTATCTTTTTCGTCATAGATTATACTATAAATAACAAAAATGCTGATTACTAAATCCTTTATCTTTCCCCTCACAGATTATGCCTTAAAAGACAAAAATGCTGAACTCTATTTCCATTATCTTCTAGTCGTAGATTATACTACAAAAAACAAAAAGGATGGTTTCTGTATCCATTATCTTTCTTACAATGGATTATACTATAAAACACACATTCAATTTTGTGACCATTATCTTTTTTTTACAATGAATTATACTATAAAACATAAATTCAATTTTTTGTCTATTAATTTTTTTATTATGGACATAGAATTTCAAACACAAAAATTCTCAACTCTCCGTTCCTTATTTTTTTATTACAAGATTTTCTTGAATGAACCGTTTCTTCTGTTTTTTATCGCTTCTATGCCAACGACCTTGAACAAATGTAGAATTTGATATGTAGAACGATCACACTGCTTGTGTATAAGTATTGATATTGAACTGGGCCAAATATTTTGTATGATTGTGTTTTTATGCAGTATACAGATAATCCGCAAATCATATTTGATAAGATTTGCATACAAGTCAAGTCAACCATCTAACTCTCCGACCCGCCCGAAGGCACACGGATTTAAACCATAGAACTGAATGACCGGACCACCGCTAAAGCAATTGGCGGGAACTGTGGTTGAGTCCTAAGGGCCATCACCGGCCACGGTACAACCCTTCATCGATGGGAAGTACGTCCCGTCATCGATGGGAGGAGTTAGATCCCCCACCTATTAGTGTTCCCTCCAGGGTGGCGAGATCCAACCTCCATGCCGGAAGCATCTCATCCTCATTTCGAGGTGCCGCCCCCGGGGGGTAAGATTTGCATACATAGTTTCAGGTATAGTTGAGATTTCATTTTAATTACCATTTTTCTAATGAGTCTTTTTTCTCATTAATTTTATTGTAATGTTCAATAATTCTTTAATTTGACAATGAATAAAAAAAATATTTGACTGTTTTAGTTTTGTTTTTTGTAATTCTCAATTAAATTGGAAGTGAAAGAAAAGTTAAGACATAAATCTATCTTTTTAGTATTTATTACTGTCTAAGTTATTTTAAGTGTATAATTTTTACGCATTTTTATGCAAACATGTTAGTTTTTGTATTTAAAATTACAAAATTATTGCTATGTGAAAATTAAAATTGAATTTTATTTGCTACCGATGAACTTCCTAGATCAGCTATGATCTCAGTTAGTTTGATTACAATAATGTTGATTGACTGCAAGGCACTTTCATATTTAGCCGTAATTTTCAATTGAAATTTCAATGGAAACAAAATACTTTTTATAACAATCTGGGAATCTAATGCATTGAGTACAATTTCCACTTTAATTAAAACTGCTTAAATGCATTTTATAACAATAGGTATTTAAATAATCAATTCCTAAGTTTTCATCTACATAAACGCTTAGCAACACTTACACGACATTTAATGATTTCAAGTTTCTCTTTAGTGTTAGGAAAGTTGAGGATTTTGATTACAATCACTTGACAAATTACAATCACTTGATAAAAAAAAGACACTTTTATAGTGAGTTTTAATTTAATATCTATAAACAAGAGTACTATTTTAAAAATGATACATTAAAGTTTGTTCATTGTTTTGTTTCAGGTATAACAA
>JAPMOR010002052.1:13739-25637 GCA_026543865.1 Argiope aurantia
TATATATATATATATATATATATATATATATATATATATATAGTTATAGTTATAGTTATAGTTATAGTTATAGTTATGCATAAACAATATACATATAATCCTTACATCAAAAGTCTCGAATAAAATTGAAACTTTATATTATAAATGAAAAGATTTTATTATTTGTGGTACTAATGTCTGCATTAAAAGAAAATTTAATATCATTAGAGAATAAAGCATTTAGTTAATAATTGGACATTTTTTGGCCAGAAGAATGTTTGCATTTTGTTAACGAAATACAAAACATTAACTATTCTCTTTTGACAATTTTTTAAACTCTTTATAGTATAATTCAATCTTCGAAGTAAGACCTGCTAGGTGAGATTGAAAGTAAAATAACACATGGGGAAGCCTAATCGAATGAGCTAAAAGATATAAGAAGGTACTGAAATGAGAATCAATTAACGGAAAAAACCCTTCCTTTGACGATAATTTACGCTTGAGCTGTTGCACAACTTACTGCTCCAATATTTCACTGCAAATGCGTTTCGAAAATGTTCAGCATTTCATAAACATTTGCACTAATGTTGGAGATTCTTACAAAGAAGACCGAATGTTCGGCATTTCAGCATTCCATAAACATTTGCAGTGATGATGGTAATTCTTATAAAGACGGCCGAATGTTCACTACTTCAGCATTCCATAAACAGTTGCAGTGATTGGAGATTTTTACAAAGAAGGCCGAATTTTCGAAATTTCAGCATTTCTAATTTGTTGGATGTTTCACCCGCACAATCGAAATTTTAAATTATTAGTGCTGCAACTCAACTACAGTGGGCCCTCTAGCTTATCAGGTTGATATTTCCAGCCATAATTTCTCAAGTTATTTTGTAGTTCCTACTTCTTCGAATGATTCATACGCTGAATTTCGAATTACTTAAAACTGCATGAGATGTGCCGAAAACTTCCTGAAAAGAAATTTATAATCATTAATTCACCTTAAAAGAAAATTAATAATTTATTTCATGTACATTCTCAAATGAAATAATTATTATAGAATTAATCAAATTAAATGCAAAATATCAGTTCTGTATTTAAAATCGCACTTACAGTAACTAATATTAAAATCTAATTGTTCAAACATAGAGCTTGTATCAAAAACTAACAAACATAAATTAATTCGATTCATATATTAACTCTATGAAAAGTAGCCGTATTATTCTTTGTATTTGAATACAACAGGGAAAACTTTTTACTGCTAATTATTAACTGGGGTTTTTTTTTTCAGTGAAGAATTTTTTTTTTTTTGTCTTAATCACTTCTTTACTCCATTAAAGATAAAGGGATTCTAGACTCATAAAAACAATTAATTTAGCATTAAAATCTCTCCAAATTTTATTTACTTTCTTTTTTGTGTCAGTTGTGATTTCCGTTAATTATTGCGTCTATTTTGATTTGATTTCGTTTGAATAAGGCTTACTTTGTAACTGTGTAATCACAGTACACAGTTATATTTTAAGTTCTGTCGGAAAAAAGTTAACAGCTAATTATTTAAGAAAGACCTCCAATTTTTGCATTTTAAAGAAGAATTTGCTTATAATTTTAAATTATAAATTCAAAACAAAAAAGAAAAATTATTACAACTTAAAAGAAAAATTCTGCTTTTTTAGTATACTAATAATATAAACTGTTTTTATTAAATTCTACCACAGTTATTATTTTTTTTATAATTCAAACACCAAGCATAAAATTTGTTTTAAAAAAGAACAAGGCATGAAATAATATTCAGATAATTATAAATTTTCAATGATTATTCTAGAATTCAGTTTCTGAAACTGCATTTGGTGAGAAAAACTTCTATAATTCCGCTTTCGTTAAAGGAGAAAAATTCATTAAAAGAAGCTAAACTTAAAATGGTTATATGGCAAATTCTAAACTAATTTTTATTTCCTTTACTTTCTTTACAGAGAAATCTAAAAGAAGATGATGCTCTAAAACTTGTCCATACGATCTCGAGAGGCTCATAGAAAATATATATATGAATTACTCTACTAGAGATTTTATTAACTTTTTTTATTAGACTCTATCACTATCATAATTTCTTTTATAATCCAAACACGAAACACCAAATTTGCTTTAAAAATAAAAAGTTGCGAAATAATATTTATAAAATTAGGAATTCTCAAAGATGATTCCAGAGTTCAGTTTCTAAAACTGTAGTTGACGAGAGAAAACTTCTACGGTTTCCCTTTCCTAAAAGGAAAAAAAAAAAAAAAAATCATTAAACAAATCTAAATTTAATATGGTTATGTGGCAAATTCTAAATTAATTTTTATTTTCTTTACTTCCTTTACTGATAAATCTAAAAGAAGATGACGATCTGAAACTTATCTATACGATCTCGAAAGGCTCACAGAAAATATATCTATGAAGTTCTCTGCTAGAGATTACATTATAGATAAATACTATAATGTATTATATGTAAGAGCGAACTATAGATTTTATGAATGCTTCTAGAAATCTGGAGATTATATATACGCTTAGCAGCATACCACTAATTATCAGCAAGTAAGAATTTTGTCAAGTTATACCAACTCTGGAGATATTCTCTCTTCTTTTAATATAGAACTGTGATAATTAGCAAGAATAGGTTTCCTTTTGAGAAAAGGAGAGAATCCTCTTCACGATTTGGATCCTTTTCTGATAGGGCTATTTTCAATTAAGGTTTGTATAATCGGCGGAATAATTCTTTTGTGCCAATAAATTGAACGATATATGGTTTGATTAGAAGAAATCAAACTTGCTTGTTCTAGTATTTCTTCCTTTATAAACAAATATCCGCTGAAAACGTTTTGATAGACAAAATCACTAATTACAATGATACTGATTCTGTATTATATAGCTTTAATTTAGAAAATGATAAATATCTACATCGAAGATATTCCCATTCTTCATTCTGCTCAATTTTTTCGTGTATCTTTTAAATGGTTTTGTCCAAATTCGCTGTCAAAAATTATTATATCAATCAACATAATAAATTCATGTTCATGAGATACATATCAAATGTGCCTCATTAATCTAATTTTAGAATCCATATTGCATTTGGCAGAAAGAAATGAAGTCACAGTAAATCGTAAGATAACGTGCAGTAAAATGTTAGTGTGAGTAGTTGTGCTTATCGCGTCAGAATGATGTCACGATCATTGCCTCCAATCAATAAAGACATGTCAATAATATGTTAATCTTGTTTTTTACAGATTGTGAATATATGAAATGTGAATCTTGTTTTTTCTAGATTGTGAATATATGAAATGTGAATCTTGTTTTTTCTAGATTATGACTATATGAAATGTGAAATTTTTTTGTAATTTTATGGGAATCTTTTTTTTATGTGAAAATATGTGAATCTTTTTATTGGAGAGATAATCCGATAAAAATGATGTTAATGTGAAATACAACCAACAGCATTTATTGAAACTCCTGCTGTAAGAAACATGTAAATCATTAGATTTGGTTAAAATATTCCATGTGTTACGGGAAGATATTAATAAAGAAGAATATCTACAACATATTTCCAATACACTAGAATGTGGAAAATAATTTCAAGCCTATTTTTACTTATTTTTTTAAACTTAAAGTAACAGTTGCTAATTGTAAAGTAACTATTTTATTATACGAGTATACGGCTAACTTTATAATGAGATAGAATTGACGAATTCATTTCAAATACTAAACACGCTACTTTTTCAGTTTCTAATAAAAATTTTATGCTTCTGAGACTGAACATTTCGAAATAATTCTGTGGAAATCTCTTGACATTACGTGTAGTGTTTTCTTTATTTACGTGTAATGTTTTCACTTAACGTGCTACGTATATGTAGAATGCGCCTGGCCATGTTAATCAAGGGAAAACATTTATTAACACTCTATTTACAGGATTATTAGTTATACATCTAGAGCATGAGTTCAACATTTGTATTTAGAAGGCCGAGTTTAACTCAGGAAATTTCGCGGCTGAAAATTCTTCGGCACGTTAAAATTTGTGTCCTGAAATAAAATGAGAAATTAACTCCAATTGGCCATTTTAATTCGAAAGCATTTAAAAAAATACAAGAATTAAGTGCGTCACCAACTACTTTGGTCATTAGTCAACCAGAGCCCATCTTGACGAGCGATAGCCACTGTGAAAGTAATTATCAGTTCTTTCCCACTTGTAAGAATTCAACTACCCGCTACATACGGCACTCGTTAGTACGTCGATTTGCCTTGGGTCTAAATTCCTTCCTATCCAGTTCAATGTCAGAAAAATTCTTTATAACCTCGCAGGCATTCAATAGCACGTCGCATTAAAAATAAGGGGAACAATTTTAAGTCATAAAGACTCCATTGATCAAAATCAAACGTCATGATAATCAAAACTAACAAAAACTAAAAAAAATTAAAAGGAAGTACTATCATGGATCTGGTCATTTTAATTTATGTTTGCTGTAATAAACTGCTCCCAAAATTGATAACATCTAATAATGAAAATTACATTTTGATATTGGATGTAATAACAGCATATGGATTTACTGAATGACCTGCCGTCTCAGGCAATGATTAATACGGGTATGACCAGACAACAGAGCCTCCCTTATGGTGTAGGACCTTACGCGGAGACCTATTCCTTAAAAGATAAGTCTCGTCATCACGATGGGCCCGTTAACCAAACAACAACTCCAGGGAAGCGAGAATCTGCTTACTTATATATTTGTCATTTAGAAAATTTTGGTGCCCCGGGAGAAAATACAGAAGGATGAAACAACCCCCAAAAAGATAACATACGTATCATCATATAAATAAAAATAATTTTGGTTATGTATATACATATGTATATATATTTTACATCTCCTCCTAAACAAGTAGACCGAATTTAACCACGTATTATTTATTATAAGAGAACGAATACTGCCAACTTTCCAAATCTTAAAAGCTAATTAAATATTCAATTAATTGGAAAATTAGCCAAAATTTTGCCTTTTTTTTTCCTACAATAACATCAAGGGAAGAAGGAATATTTTTAAACCATCTTAAAATTCAAAATTTTATCATTACAATGACATCAATTTTATGTCTGAACAATATTTATTTCAATTATTATTATTTAAAAAATTAAAACAGACTAATATTAATATTAACTTTGAATAACCGTACTACTATTGTCTTAAATTTTTGTCTTAGTTTTATATTTATCTCTTCACTATGCTTTCAGTTGTTTTAAATTAGCGATTAAATAATGCCTAAAACCAAGCATAAGACAATAGCTGAAACGGAGGCAAGAAAAGTAAATCTTTTGTGAGGAAATGAAGCAGATGTTCAAAGACAACAGCGGCTTCAGGCTATGGGAAATTAACTAATGTTTCGCCTTTTTTTCATAGAAACTTCGGAAGAGATTATGCCGGAAAAAAATTCACCATCTTAAAATTAAAAATGTATCCTTTTCAACGATACTAAATTCTTTTTTGTGCAATTTTTTTCAACTGTTTTTAATTCTGCAGAAAATTTAGCCCAGATGATTTTGAAATAAGAAAATTTATAGGTATTCTTTTGATGGGCAAAGTTAAGACTAAATTTTCTACCACAATATTTTAAAATTTCTTTTTTATTTCAATACACGTCGTGAAAAGGGTTTTGTATATAATAATATTTTATACAAAAGTAGTTTTTATGTTAAAAATATTACACCTGAAAGGATTTTAATTCCTAGCAATACTGGATGTATCAACTAGTATATATATAAGTAAATTAAGAAGCGATATTATATTAATAGTGCTATAATTATCTTCGTATGTTATTTAATTAAGTTGAAAATTTAAAAATGTTTTAAAATTTATAACCGTTGACTAAAGTCAAAATAGCTTAAAATATATATTTGTAAGACTACGACTAATTTAATTAGTTTATAGCATTTTGATCTAAGATGCGACAACACGTCATTCTCGGTAACATATCATTTTGTATTCGTCCCTTGAAATACTTGTCAAAGAGATTTTGTAGTGTATCTCTGCTATTTTTTTTATTTTGGCGATTTTTACATTAAATCTCTTTTGAACTTGTGAGATAAATCTTCATTATTATAATGAAACTTAGCTAATTCAATTTTTTTTTAAATTGGTCGTAGTTAATCGGTAATTTTTAAATTGGTTAAATTCATTTGTAATTTGATTTTTTTCCCGTGATCCCTTGAATTTAATATTAACATTAAAAATATGTTGAAAATCTTTTGTACTTCGTATTTCTTTTGATTGGTTAGAATTTACAAATAGAAATTGGAATTTGTTTTTATACATTTATGTATTGCTTTCACTATTTAAATCCATCCATACAATGTGTATTCGATTATCATGAATAAATAACTTTATAATGCTCTTAATTTACTCAAAAGTTTAACTGCTGTACAGTGAATTTGATAAAAAAAAATAATGAAAATGTTCTCATTTTGGAAATTTTTCTAAATTTAATTTTAAGTATTAAATAAGTAAGTTTATTAAAAGTATTTTGCAAAATTATTAAAAAAATTTATGGTACATACAATCACTTTATTTAAATTTCAGAATTTTTATTTATTCTACATGAAATATTTATTAAAACTCTTGAATATTTAGGATGAAATTTTTTTGCATTTTTTTTTTTTAGTTTAAAATTAATTTCTTACTGTTTTGGTATTCACTTTTCGATAAAGGTTTTCTAAATTCAAATTTTTGGATAAATCGAGTTTTACAGTGACTCATCTAAGCCAAATTCCACTGATTTTCATTACTTTAAATTGCATTTGTTGCATTAATCGTTAGCTTATAAAAACATTATTCGTTTTAATCGATCTAAGAAATTTCCACAGATATGTACAAATATAAATACTCCAATAGATGTTTAAGCTAAAATAAAAAAATAAATATTCTTCAAATGTTCAAACAGAAATATGAATATTTTTTTCGCTTTAAATGTCAGGGGCATAATAATCAACAAAATTTCAGCTTGAGTTGAATCACAAAGTAATTTTTTTTTTTTTTTTAAATCCAATTTGTATTTTTATTTTTTTTTAATTATAGCAATTTGAAATGTTTGAAAAAAAATGAACTTTAAATCTTTTCTATTGAATCATTAAAATTATGAAAAATTCTACTTTTTAAGACGCAAATAAAAGTGTGTTTTCAAAAACTGTTTTTATCAAATATATTTTGTATTTTTATGACTCTACAAAAATCCAAAGCTGCCCAGCATCACTAAGGCGGGACCTGTTCTATATATGATTTTATTCCTATTCTTTCAATTTTACTATGAGCCCGACTTAAAGAATTCACAGCTACGCCATTACCTCACATTAACAAGAGACGAAGCAAAAAGTTAACATTACACTCACCAGATGTCGCTACAACTTTCCTTTTCGTGAAATGTCACGAAATCGAACAGCTACTCAAAATGACAAGTCGCTTGAAACAGAAGCGCTGTTATTGGAATAGCAATTTTCCCCCCTCCCACTTAAGTTTATGCTGGGAAAGAGGGGATGAGGCATAGCAAGGAATACACCTCATCAGGCTGAAAGCAGCTTTAAAAATTAAATTACTCGAGTCTTCTAACAGGCTTGGAAATCGAATTATACGAGCGTATACTTAAAAAGCAGAGTAGAGAATCCGATTAATTACTCATGCGAACATGGTTTGAGGAAACTTCAATGGATGATATATTGAGGCATAACTAAGACATCAAATGTTTTTATACACCGTTCAAAGCTTGGGAGCAACAACTTTCCTCCTTGGGATTGTCAAAATGTGAATTGATAAGGCAGAAGTGTATGGGCCTTTTTGACGCTTTAATAATTTAGATAATTTTTTCCCCTCGTTTAAACACTTTTATTTGTTCTTTAAAAAAAACATTTCTTTGTAAAGGGGTGTAATATTTGGTAACCAAATTCTGTTAATATAAAGGACTGAATTTTCGGCTTTATTTTTAGCAAATATTCAGCATTAATTGTTTCAATCTCTTGGAAAGAATAAAGAAGACTTAATTAAAGGAATTATTATTCAATATATATATATATATAGATAGATAGATAGATATATAATGCATTACCTTGTGGAGGGGTGTAACATTTGACATCAAAGTCTGTTTCTTTAAAGGATTGAATGATAGGCTTTATTTTTTTGTAAATATTCCTCATGAATTGTTTCATTTTTTTAGAAGGAATAAAGAAGTTATAATTCAAGGAATTATTACTCAAGGTTAACAGTTTTTCAAACTTCTAAACATATTGAAATTTATTTTTCTTTTTAAGTAAAAATTCAGATCAATTGTCCCATTTAATATAGCTGCTGATGTAAATGACCAATTATTCCGTTAAAAATGGATTTTCTAGAATTATTTCATAAAGCAGAATTATTATAATTTTGCGATTACATCATGACAAATAATGAAACAACGTAAAAAAAGTATCAGGAAAAAGTAATAAATCAGATGCAACTTTTATTATATAGTCATTGTTATATCAAAATGCCGTATGTCAACTTTGGCAACAAAAAATGAGGCAAAAGATAGAGGTAACTTATATTTTCTATCAAATTGTTGCATGTGATCGGCTGGCGGAATTCAAGTCACAGATCAAAACAAAGTGTCATGTGTTGCTAGTGGCTGCAGCTGTTACGGTAAAAAGTTTTATGTGATGTAAGTTTGATTTCTTTGTAGGCGATAGTTTGATATAACTGTGAAGATATTTAAAAGTATATTTTGTTCTTTTGAAAAATTAAAAATAAGAATTTAACTATAGTTCAGAAAATTCAAACAATTCGATTAAGTACTAGGAATTTTAGTATAGTAACCACCGTAAAACAAGGTTCTTTGGCTCTTACAAAGAAAAAATATGAAAAAAAAGTGCCAAAAAAATTTAAGAAAAATGTAATTTTATAATTCAGAGAAACATCTTTGTCAAGCAAGTTTTTGCCAAAAGTGTATCACATTAATAGGTATGAAAGAATGATTTTTTTTGTCATTTCTTAAAACAAAATCTTCATGCTATAATTTTTTTGCGATATTACTTTGTGTTGTGTATACTTAATATTTCATCAACAAACTTTCTTTTCAGATTCTTATTTTATAGTTGATAAAATTAAATACAAACATTCCTTCATCGCACGCATACTTCTTTTAAATACAAACACTACATAACATATATAGAATATGGCATGAGAAAAAAGATTACTTCATCGCACACTATTCAGAGATTTTCTAACTTTTAAAATAATATATATGTATTTTTGAAATCTCTTATTATGTTTTATGCTGTTTGGGTATAATTTTACATCGCCATAACTATAAATATTAATCTTAAGAGATGTTAGATTCAGAATTGTTTGGAATTTCATATTCTAGAACCACGTTTCAGTGAAAAAGTGTTCCTTAATACTTAACACCACACCACACCTCCATTTCTAGAGTTCATGTGGCCCCTTTCTGATTTGGGATAGATGTAAGCGGACTTTATTTAAAGGGGAAAAAAAAGAGAGAATTACATTGCAATCAATTGGAAAGAAGCATACAAATGACAAAATATGAAAATATATACCATAATAAAAATGATAACACTAGAATGAAAAATATTTGGTGTACAACAAAACTCGATGAATGAGCGTGATAATGTACAGTGTGAGTAAAATAATAAAGCAATTATAAAATTAGGTATTTGAGGAGGCTTATGGATATATTAAGAATAAATTGTGAGGAGTATTAAATAACTTACGGATAAATTGATAGGGTTAATCTAATTGCAATAATTCGCCAGGATCAATTAGGAATTTAATTATGTTTCTGATTCTTTTTTTGGAAGATGAATTATTAAGGACTGACTCTTTTGTATCAAAGACTCTAGTTAAGATGAGGGCTTTCGGAGGTGCCATGAAAGAGTAAAAGGGCGTGAGAAACAGTGTTCAGGATGTAGGCTAATCGATGATTTTTCCCTATTCTTTAACAGTGTCTCAATGAATTTTTTTTTTATAAAAGTGCCATTTTGTACAGAGTTTACTTTAATATTATAAAACAAAAATTTTTTTAAGTAGTTTCTGATGTTATTTATTTACAGTTATACTAATTACATAATCGCTTCGAATCTTTATAAAATCTTGGCCGTTTTAGGCACATTATTTTTTTTAGGTTCTGTAAGAGAATTAGGAGATATTAAATACATAAAAATCTATTTCAAACTTCTTCTTTATGATTTCTTAAGTAAATAAATTTCCAAAAGAAATAGTGTCATGTAATGTGTAGCCTATACATTTCTTAGTTAAAATGTAAATAATGTCTTTACATTATTTACATTTTCTCGTTACATTCATTACACCGTTATCTAGACATACAAACTAAGCAATTTCCAAAATAGAAGAATGTGTCTTCAAAGAATGAGAGTGGGACACTCATCTGTTAACACTTTGATAGCATCAAAATTTTTTGTCGCGATTATTATTAGAGCATGTTTGAAATAGGGTTCTGCTGATTAAGTTTATTAATGCTTCTTTTATGTGCCTTATAATTTTTAGTACTCTGTGTCATTTAGCTAATTACCAAATCGGTATCATAAGGAATGCCAGAATGTTAAAGATGAAATAAAAAATACGTCTTAATGATAAAATAATAGAAGTAAGGAAAGAAGAACATTGGAGTAATGCAAAATGCCAGTAGCAGAGAATTGATTGATTCTAAATACAAAACTGGTGCCTTAAATACATTACTATTGCTCTGAACAAACTCATATTACTTCATTAATACATAAAATATAGCTAATTATTTAATCCTGGGATCTGAAGAATCTAAGTTTCATTTCTTGTAATTCCTCTGAATTACAAGAAAGTGTCCCTCGTATTACAAATAAATGATAAAAATATAGAATAACTGTGTTTCTTCTATATTATTTTGCTAACTGATATAATTAATGCCTAAAAATACTTGTCGGTATTTTGTCTGAGCAACGGATATGACAAGTTCAAGTTAAATCTGAAGAAACAGTTTCATTTAGATGAATTACAAGAAAAGTGTCCCTTGTATTAAAAGTGAATGATAAAAATATAGAATAATTGTGTTTCTTCTATATTATTTCTCGTATAAATAATGCTTAAAAATACTTGTTGGTATTTTCTCTTAGCAACGGAATTGACAAGTTCAAGTTAAATCTGAAGAAACAGTTTCATTTAGATAAATTACAAGAAAAGCGTCTCTCGTATTAAAAGCGAATGATAAAAATTTAGAATAACTGTGTTTACTCTATATTATTTCGGCAACTCGTATAAGTAATGCCTAAAATTTCTTGTTGGTATTTTATCTGAGGAATACAGAATTGACAAGTTTAAGTAAAGTTTCTGAACAGAGGTGTTTAGAGTGGCTAAATATTTCAATGCGAACTCGTAGGAGTTTTTTTGAAACTCAAATTGTATAACGTGACTTTTCCAATTAATCAGTGCTCGATAATTTTATATTTCGTAGTAATTGTGATTACTGGGTGCTCTAATGCCTTCCCCCCTCCCCTAGGGGAGTTCAGTATTCGGTCCAAGTTAATGGACTCTTGGCATGATAAAATCGATAGCATCTCTATCTTATGATTATCGTGTATGTTAAAAGCAGTTTTAGATTAGTCAGTTTTAGACAATTTCAACACCTGCCTCGATAAACATTGACCAATCAACACGCGCTTTAATCACTGGCGAGCATTTTTTTTTTTTCAAATTTTATTGTGTCAAAAGTATTTTACTAAATATAGGACTGAGGAGTTATATAAAAATTTAAGCATATTGCTTCACAAGCTTTTCTCTTATTTCCACATAAGTATATTTGGCTACATTGGCTTAAACAGCATGATATATTTTTTTACATCATTTAGAGTATTTTTCCAAGTGGAAATAT
>JAPMOR010002063.1:0-11981 GCA_026543865.1 Argiope aurantia
AACACGAGAGTTTGACAAATCTCCACGATTTGGACATCCCTGAGTACGAAAAATACATTTTTGGGAAATGTCCATCTGTCTGTCTGTGACAAAGGTAACTCAAAAAAGCATTCAGATAGGCAATTGATATTCGGTATGCGGGGTTTTACACCAAATGTGCAGATTTCTGATACACTTTGTAAGCCACGATAATTATAAAACGATGAGAGACAATAAAATTCGGTTTAACATCTATATGAGTAGATAAAACAAAAAATTAAACATCTATAATGTACCTGCCGAATTTTGAGCCAAATCCAACTGGGTGACTATCGGTCAGCCTGTACTTTTAGAAACATGTAAAAGCGATAATTGAAAAACGCAGTGATTTAAATCTATCAAATTTTATATGGGATTTTGGAACTACAAATGCAGTAATTTGTGAAATATTTTCTTTAATCCATTCAGAAAAACGTGCCTAAAGCACAAACTCAATTTTGGAACTAGTAATGCATATAGTGATTAATTGCCAAATAAATCGCCATGTATTACTTGATAGATTCAGTAAAAATGCCAAATTTTCGCCGAAAGTAAATTACTGTGCCAAAGACATGTAATGCGTTCTCTGACATAACTAATGTATTAGAGAGTATGCAAGGAAGTTTTGGAGAGAAACCACACTCTGGTTTAAATAGTCTTAAAATTGAATCAGAAATGAGTAGCGTGTTTGATAACCTGTTAAACTGAACTGTTAATAAATCGCCAAGTTTGGAAATTTGCGCTTGCATTGCCAAAATTGCCTATTTTTTACTGAGTTTAGTATGAGAAAAGTTGTATTTAAAAAATGTCTCACCTCAAACAAACTAACAATAGCCTTCAATTATTTAAACAGAATTAAGTGTAAAAAAAACAAAAGGCTTAAAGAATATTTTTATTTTAACTATAAGGATTTATAGTTTTTTTTGCTATACATTTCAGAAATTAAGTTAAGAATAAAAGAAATGGTTAATGAAAAATTCCCCCATCTCATTTTTCTATCCAAGCAAAATCAACATGAAGGAAGTATATAAAAAGTTTTATTTTTTGTTAAGATAAGAACAAAAGAGCATTTGGAAGAATTAGAGGAAACTGAACATTTAATTGTTTTAAAAAAAGTTAGCCCTGAAACCTCTTTATAACAACATAAATAAATATTTTGTTGACTTAAAGTCTATCTCATTCCTCACTCATTTTGTGCCCACATTTATACTTGACTTATAGTATTTGGCGATAAAGCACTCAAAAAATTAATAAAATTCTTCTATGTTGTCAACTGTAATTGTTTACTTCGGTACCTGTTCATTAGCCTGGTAACTTCGGCGATTTTAATACCAACTACCTGCCACTGGCGAGCATTAGTTACGAAAGTTTCTAATATCGTGTGATTTATCACAATTAATCGTCGGAATGCTATTATTACACTATTAATTTCATTTCTATTGTAAAAGTTGTTTACCAAATATCTATATATAGTTTGGAACAACAGATATTCATGTAAATGTGTAGTTATGAGATTTTATAAATAAATTATTAACAAATGGGTGAATTTGGTACAATTCTTCATTCATTTGAAAAATCCCTTTTTCATATATTGAGGAAATTTCCTCAGCTAAGTTTTGATATACAGTCATTTGGCGTCTCTCGAGATGGGCAATTGTTTGGTGGCGATTTTTCTACCGTTTCGCTATTGCTTTTGTTCGTGCCACTTTCGGCTATTTCGATAAAATTTGGCGATAAACTATTTTTTTGGTGAAAGTGACTGTATATCAAAGCTGTTCCCTTTCCTCAAACAATACATTCAAAGATGTGCAGCAATAAAGCATGGTGGCGAAATTGGCTTCTATTTTATCAGCTTTCATTTTTTAGGATAACAAGCATCATAGAGTATTTGTCATATTTAATATAATTTCAACTTTTTTAGACAAATCGCTTGAAAGATTTGAAATTTTACAATAAAATTACTTCACGATCATTACCAAGCCTTTTATAGACTAATCAATTTAACGTCAAAATGAAATGCCTTTTGAATCGAGTTCATAACGAAATTGATATTTTAATAAATGACTGAATTTTAATTATTTTAATAAAAGTCAACCTATACAGACAACTTCCATTTGAGAACTAAATGACAAAAATTTTTCAACAATGGGAAGCATTGTTGCAAAAAGAATGAACTACAACAAAAAGTAATAATATCCTCTAAAGTTCTTTTATTGCTCTATACTTTGTTTAGATTTACTATTAAACAATGCATTTCACATCTAAAGAATGTACAAAATCATTACTATTAGGACGCTTCTTCGGAAAGCTTCGTACCTCCGCCATCTTGAGAAGTTGCAAGCAGAACATTTTGAGCTGCAATCGATTCAGAAGAATATCCTGATTTTAAAATGTGTTTATCGCTTCAATCTATGTAAGTAATAAAGATCTTCTACATACACTAAAACTTCTGCAAATTTGGATAAAAGTGGTTTCAATAAAAACCGCTGAGTTTCCTTCTTTATAATACGAATCGTGAATGGGAACTTGGATGTTAAATAGAAGTCTCTTGTTTTCAATTGCTCTATCTTCGTAACTGAAATTTTATCCTTTAGGGAATAAAATAAATAAAGGATGAAATTGATTGAGGTTTATATTCGCATTCTGTCAGGTTTGAATTGAATTATGCTTGCTTTCATCTTGATTTTATGAATAAGTATTACAGCGAAAAACAAAAACAAAAATGGAATTACATTTTTGTTTCCAATTTATTCAAGTTTATTTATTATCGAGATTTAATGCATCGCGAGAAGTTTATTATTATTTTAAGAAATTAAAAACTGGATGTTTTTTTTTTAAATTTTTGTTAGATTAACGAAAATGTGAAGTATTTAAAAATATTTGGTGTAATTTCGTAATTTGCAATATTTGATTTTTATCTCGTGCACTGTATGTTTGTTAAAAAAACTGAAGTCATTGAATTTGTCTTTGACTTAACTTAGACAATCATTACTCTAAATGAAGGTAAAATCCACCATTTGAAAACATCCGAAATTTAAAATGAAATAATTTTAAATCTTGCTAAAAATAAGATAAAAGAATGCAAATGCTGAGTAATATAATTAGATTGCGATATTTTTCGCTAAGAATAATATTAGTTTGCAATAACATAGACTTCTAATCCCAACTGAATTTTATTGAAATATTTTAGCATGATTTAACGCCACTCTTCACATTTTTCTTAAACTGTCTATATTTTGACGATTTGTCTAATTCCCAGTCATATCGTCAAAATACATAATATCAAAACTCAGTATTATGGGAAAAGTTTAAAAAAATTCTGTTCACAGAAACTAGCAATAACATTAAATTCTTTCAGTGTAAAATTCAAGTTTAGTTTAAATTTGTTGAATAAAATTTTATTTTCAACTGACAGAGGTGTCTCTATAATTTGATTTAGGATGCTTGAAATCAGAATTAAAAAATAAGTTTAATTTTACATATACTAGCGAACGTGATTTGTTTAAAACTTTCTCATATGTTTTTAATATTTTTCTTGAATAATGTCACCCAAAAGGAGGTCTTGCATAGCATTGGCGTACAATAATTATTAAATATTAATCTTTGGCAAAATTTAAGCAATTTTTCTCTCTCTGCATGAGATCCTTGGCTTTTTTTTGGCTATTAATAAATGGAAAGCGGTTAAAAGTATCCTAAAATTTAATTCAGGCATTGAACTCGTTATTTATAAAAGATTGAAACAATAATTTTATACAAAACTATGAGTAGTAGTCATAAATCAATCATACCACAGGAAGGATATAATTACATCATTGCGTTTTTGAAATATCGTATTTACATATTTCTGAAAGTACAGATCGATCAGTATCTTGTCAGATTTGGCTCAAAATAGGATAGCTGTCTATAAATGGTTAAATCTGTGCACCGGGGTTATCCATGCCTTATAGTTAAAATTTATATACAAACCATCGGAAAGATAGGCGTCCTCCGAAAAGATTATCGAAAAAGAGTCTTGTTCTATCCATTGCTTTGACTGTCACCCAAATCATTCGACGTCAAACATCTTATGATTAAAATTTGGTACTTTAATACTGGATAAATAAGCCGAGAGCAATGATCCGGTTTAAATTCAAATGGGAAATGGCATTGGCTTATTAAGCAAACTATCAAAGAGAAACTGAAAACTTACGCTACTCTAAATAAACAGACTTACAGTTTATTTGTAATTACAAAATTCTGAAGAAATTAATAATAAAACTATTAAAAAATGGCTGCAAGAAATGTGGACAAAAATAAAATAAAAGAAGACAAATAAAAAAAAATAGAAATGCAAATAATTTTTATGCACAAGCACGAAAATAATAGAAAATAAAAATATATGTGTATAATGCTACTCTTGGAATGAGTGTTCTTTAAATTTTAACAGGTCTTGATTTTGTTTGAGATGACGAATCATCCTCTGAATTTTTTTCCTTGATCCTTGGGAAGAGGCAACACTGCGAAACCAAACTTGTTCTCGTTGAGATGATGGCTTGGTCATGTGGAACGAGGAGTTGAGAGTACATTCTGTGGCGTGGTGGATCGGAGTAGTATTTGCGCAAGGTAGAAAGCATTTGAGACCGGATTAAAACAGTGAAGATATGAAGAGAATGGTGTATGGAATATATAGAAACGAATGTCTTCCCTTTTTCAATTACTTGGTTGAAAAGAGACTTTGGGAGAGAAAATTGAATGCAGATTACCCCATATCTCCATCTTCCCAATCCTTTTGCCACTCTTCCATCATTTTCTTCTTGAAGAACTATTTTAGGTAGGAGTTTGGTACCTTAGTGTGACATTGTACGATGTTTGATCCCGCGGCCTCCTTCGCCAGTCTGTCGCCTTCTTTTTTCCCCTGATATCCAACTTGGGCTTTAATCCAAGAAAATTTGATTTGTCTGTGTTGGATTAGAATTTTGCAAATGGTCCTCGCAACTGGACTTCGGGTTTTGGGGTTAGCTGCCGCTTGGACCGCTCATTTAATATTGTTAAGTGCTGTGGAGGGAGGTCAGTGGCATTTTCTATGACTTGTTGAAGGAAAAGAAGTTTATCTTGAAATACTGTTTTATAATTCTGCATTTTTGTTGACCATCTGTATATAATACCATGACACAATGCAGCGCCAACTGCATTATTTGTCTTGGAACTATCCGTGTAAAGACGAACTTTCTTGGAGATGTGCCTATCATCTTCAATGGAGATCTGATCTTGGATAGGATATTGTTATGGGTGAGTAGCCCAGCCTGTTTCATTTTTTAAACCCCCTTCGGTTTGATTATTGTGGGACTCTCTGAAAAAGAAAAGTTGAGACTGTTTAATGGATGTATATCTGGCTTCTTGCTGAAGTTTGAGATGTAATGGCGGGTATTACGAGGATGACTTGGAGTACTGATGTTGGGGTCATTCCGCAAGCTTCCGAAATTGCCAACAGGAATGGCCTTCCTAATGTTGCTAATTTCCTTTTTATTCTGACTGGAGAATCGAAGCACCAGATTGCTCTCTAGGCAAGCATCCTTTCAATTGCAGTCAAGAAAAGATTTTTTTTTTTAATTCTGCAAAATTTCTCAATCTTATTCATTATTTTAAGAAGGCTTCGGTGATGTCTTAAGTATTTAAAGGAGAGGCATTTAATGCGTGCATTCCGATTGAATTTGTCTTCGATATGAATGCCAAGGTATTTGATGGAATCTGCCTTTGAATGCCTTCTCTTTGCCAGCGAATTGTTGCTAATTTCATGAGTTTGGTATATAGTATATATTGCGTTTTTGGTTGAAATTTGGAGTTTATTCTTGTTAGCCCAGGAAATGAATTTGGCTAATGCTTCCTGAATTTAAATTTAAATTTTCTGTCCAGTGGATGCAAAGGGGATTATACCGAATGTCGTCTACAATTACTTGAGTCAATGCGTTTTCTGGGAAATTGCAGAATTTCATTTGATACAATATACCAGAGAACTGAGATATTCAGGTGAATTATAATAGTCTTGCGGACAGTCAATCCTCATTTCTCTGGAACCTCACTTGAATTTAGAGAGATTTTTCTACTAAGCAGAAATTTTTTTAAAGATTAATGCCAGATACTTAAGGAATTGACTCTTCTTAAAGCTGGTCACAATTTAGCTGTGCTGAACATTATAAGCATAATTTATGTCATTTGATAATACCAGGATATGATGGATTTGCTTACTTCCTTCTGTTATTTTTTAATTGCTGTATTGCCAAATCTGTTGACCGACCTTCTCTGAATCCCTTTTGATGCTCGCTGATTTGGCTAGATCGCACATGATGATAAATGAGCCGTTGTGTAAAGAGTTTCTCATGAACCTTACCAATATAGCGGAGAAGAGTGATAGGTCTATAGGAAGAGGCCTCGCCTTCCGGTTTTCCTTCTGTTTGAAAGAGAATAATGGATCCTATTGTCAGTGGGTCCGGAAAGAATCCCAGACGCAGACACTTATTGAAAAAATTCAATAAAGATGATTGAAAATTATTTGTATTTATTTGTAGGAGCTCTTTCGTGATTCAGTTATTGAATTTTGAATGTGGCTTGTTGCTTTATTAAATACTAGCCGCCTTTGGCGACCAGCTGGTTCGCCAATATTACCGCTCGTTACAATTTTCAATTAAATATTTTAAGTAACTGGTCTCTTAATAGATTCTCAAACAAAACATTTTTAATCTTCAAATTTTGATAGTCATACCAAACTTATACTGTTGTTTAGATTGTTTGGTTCAATTTACTACACATATTTTGCTAATTTGTTGTCATTTCAGGTAAAACTTCAACTTTAATCTAAAGTGGAAATGATGAAATTGCAATTAATATAAAGATATATTTTAATAAAACCAAGCGTTTTATTTTATTTATCATTTTTATTATTATTTATTTATTATTATTAATATTGAATATGAGTATTGCAAACGAAATCGCTCGGTATTTAAGTCTTATGTGAACTATAAAATATTTTTCATAATTTATATAATATCTCAAAGAATAATTCAACAAAAATTTCTCAGATTCAGCATAAAATTCAGTTTTTAGTTTTGCTTTCAAAAGGATTGAAATGAAATGAATAATAATATTTTGTTCCGGCCTATAAATATATTTCAAAAATTATGAAGTCTAAATTTAATGCAGTAAGGTATCATATTCTGAGAAATATTCTGGACACACCAAATTTTAAATAAATGAATGAATGTTTCTATTTTACACGATCAACTAAGACTTATTTATGAAGTTTTGAATGTTAAAAATTTAGAAAAACTCAACATTTTCATAATCTTAGGCCAATTAATCTTGAGAAACCTGCGCGCTGATTGGCGTATTTTCTTTGAAACGATCGATGGAAAATCTAAAATTATCCTTTTTTTATTGAATAGTGATATTCAAATTTTCATAAATCAGTCAGTTCAAGTGATTGATTTAGTTGATGGAAATTAACTCTTTTTATTTAAAATATAAGTGTTTCAAGAACATTTTGTTAATCGTGATTTCCACAGCAGAAGCTTTATGTAAAATCAAAAATTCGTTATTTATTAGAGCATTTATTGTATCAAGTTACATAAAATATAATCATTTTCCATTTAGACCATTTTAGCAGATCTGTGTCTAACTAAAGTTTTACAAATTAGCTGTGTTTCCCTGATTTGAATGGATACCCTGTTCATATTAAACAAAATTTACCTGAAAATAAAACTGATTGATTGGATTAATAATACATGGTGTTTATTTAGTTCCGGACCCATTTTGATGTTTAATAACTCATAAATTAATAAAGATAGATTTAAATTAATAACATAAATGGTTAAATAGACTCAAAAAGTTTCATGACCCTTGTCAATGAACTTCCACGTGTGCTCCCTTCGTCGCACGGAGAATATCAAGTCGATAGTCAATTTCACGCCAGGTAGCGGTAAGCACGTCGGCCTCCGCGGAGCCTGTTGCAGTTGTAATTCTGGCTTTTAGGTCATCAATGTTCGCTTGAAAACATTCGCTTTTACAAACCCTCAAAGGAAAAAGTCCAGCGGCGTCATGTCAGGTGATCTGGGTGGCCAAGGAATTGAACCTCCTCGCCCAATCCATCTTCCTGGAAAATGGCTATTCAAAGAAGTATGAACGCTGGTACCCCAATGAGATGGCGCACCATCTTGTTGCAAAAAGACATGTGGCTGAAGCTCTTCTAGTTGTGGAAATACGAAGTTTTACAACATGTCTAAGTATACGGCTGATGAGACCGTCTTTTCTGTAAAAAAGAAAGGCCCAATGACTCGGTCGTGCATTAGTCCGCACCAAACATTAACCTTTGGGGAATCCCTTTGTGCCTCACGGTATTCATGGGGGTTTTCAGATCCTCATATGCACAAATTATGACGATTAACAATGCCAGAAACATGAAAAGATGCTTCATCGGAGAACATTATGGGCTTCAGAAAATCAGCATCATCTTCTATCCTTCTTAGCATATCTGTTGCAAAGGCCATCCTCCTAGGCCTATCGTTCGCTTCCAAAACTTGAACAATTTGAATTTGTATGCATACAGTCTTAAATTTTTCTTAATAACCTTGTACACCGTCGAAATTGGCATATCCAATTCTGTTGTCGCTGATCTCACAGATATTCTAGGATTGTGTAAAAATGTCTCTCTGATACGCTCAACATCAAAATCACTTGTGCAAGGACGTCCGGAACGTTTCTTATCTGCGATACTTCCAATTTCTAGAAAATTCTTTTTCCACCGCAAGTTGCTTTTTTTGGATGGAGGATCTTTTTGTTAAATTCTGAAATTTCTCTGCGCTTGCACTATCGATTTCGTTTCTATGAACCACCATAAAATCTGTGCGTTCTCTTGTTGTGTATGCATTCTCCTTAATATCCACTCGAATAAAACATCACATACAAAAATACTACATAGAACAAACACATAAAAAGTAAACATAACATTTCAATAGTTGCCAAAAATAAAAGAGAGAAAAATGCAATTAATAAGCAGACGATATTTAGAAAAGTACAGATATTTAGACTGGAAAATGAAATTATCTGAAATTAACCACACGTGCAGTCTATATTTACAGAAGTAAAAATATTCAAACCTTTAAAGGAAAATATATGAGTTATTCCATCAATAAATGTGATAAGTTTGTTTATTTCTACATTATTTTATGAGTCATTAAACATCAAATGGGTCCAGGACTAAGTAAACACTTTGTATAGAGACTGTAAAAGAACATAAAATAATTTTTCTTGAATTTATTTTTTAGAAAAAAACAATAATTCATATTTGTTTCATTTCCTACAGACACGTGCCGAAAATTATATTTTTGTGGATGTCATTTCCAAAAAGATTTAATTTATTTTTAATTGGAGCTTTAATCAATGTGATGGAAACACTTTGAAAAAAGCTTATTTTTTCCCATAAATGCGAAGCGTGCTTAATTTTAATTTTTATTTTTTACGAAAAAAATTATTGAAAAACATAGTTAAAATATTTATTTAAAAATTCATTAAAAATAGAAATTTAATTTTAAGATTAAAACCTTAGTATCATTTAAAAGATAAATTTTTGATCTTTAACTTCATGTAAAAATCTATTTTGTGCGGTAATATTTTCGGAAGTTATAGCAGAAACACGTTAAAATTTCGCTTAATTTTTAAATAAATAAAATTATAGTTAAAAATTCGAAAAATAACCCCCAGGTGCACATTCCCGGCCTCCAAGGTATACATGTGCCAAATTTGGTAGCTGTAGGTTGAATGGTCTGGCTTGTAGAGCGCCAACACACACACACACACACGCACATTGAGCTTTATTATAAGTGTAGATTTCCTGTGAATCGCATTTTCTAATTTCTTGCAGAAGAATATTCAGAAGATTGAGGAATTTCCTGTGATTCCCATGAAGAGTACTGAATTTATTAAATGAACTTTGTTGGATTTTTATGTTAATTTGAGTGATTATGTATTCATGATCACTGAGGGACGGTTCTTCCGAGACATTCCATTTTGCAATTAGTGAAATTAGATTTTGTGTACAGATAGTAAATACCCTTGAATACGTCTATCTGAAATATTGGAAGGGGGGGACATCTGATCTGTTTATAACAAACAAGTCATTTTCCATAATAATATTTAATAATTTTTCATCTTTAGTGTCATTATTTTTGTATCCCCACCGTGTATGACGGCCGTTAAGATCCGCTCCAATGAAAATGGGTTCGTTTTTAGAGAAAGGATGATTTCCTACATTTTCTGTTACGTTCCTTCGATGTTAGAGAAGGGAGACTTATAGATTGAAATGAAAGTAGTTGGTTGATTTAAAAACAGCACATGCATACAAAAGTGTATAAAGATATTAGAAAGATATTGGAAAGATTGTAGTTTTTATCTCCATTTCGCTGCAACGTCTGTAAATCATTTTCAACTCAGCACAAAAAATAAATTTTATATTTTAATGCTACGAATAGAATACAAAACACATGTATTCGTATGATTGATGTTACTGAAATTTGAGTCATCACGAATAGACTATATGTTTCGAAAAAAAGTTTTAGAAAAATCCTGAAATAATTAAATACACATCTTTATACAAGTTACAAGAGAAATCGAACATCTTTATGTTCTACAAGAAAATTGCTTATGTCAGTACAACTGCTTGTGTTAAATTATTTAGATCATTTCTGTTTTTATACAAAAAAAAATCTCATTTGAGTCTACTTTTTACTTTCTCGTATGCGTAGTATAGAGAAAGTACAGTAACGGTCAAACATTCTAATTTTGATGTATCTATAGAATTTAGACCCTCCTCCCGAGCTCGAAAAACACATGTTTGGAAAAAAGTCCAACTGTCTGTCTACGACAAAAGTAGCTAAAAAAGACTTATATAGGCAGTGGCTATTCGGTATGCGGTGTTTACATCAAATTTGTAGATTTCTGTCAAATTTTGAGTAAAATTTGTTCAAAGGATTTCAACACGATAATTGCAAAACAAACAGAAACCAATAAAATTTGGTAAAGGCAGATTTAAGATTCATAATTTACCTGTCGAATTTTGAGCGAAATCAAACAGGTTTACTTTCTGTCAGTCAAAACTTTTAGAAACGTTTTAAAGCGATAATTTAAAAATCCAAAAATTAACTTTTTGTTATAAATTTTAGAAATGATGTCCAAAAAATGCAAAACAAAGAGAAACCAATAAAATTTGGTAAACGCAGATTTAACATCTATAATTTACATGCCGAATTTTTAGCGAAATCAGACCGGTTAATTTTCTGTCAATCAATACTTTTAGAAACATTTTAAAGCGATAATTGAAAAATGCAAAAACTTAAAGCTATCAAATTTGATATGAGAGTTTATAACTACAAATGCGGTTATTTGTCAAATTTTTGCTTTAATCGGTAGAGAAAAAACCTTCTAAAATACAGATTCGATTTTGGGATACTATAAAAAAATTATTAGGGATTAATCGCTGAATAACTCACCAATGATTATACGCTCTATTCAGTAAAAATGCCAAATTCCCACCAAACTTAATATTTTGTAATTATTGTACGCTAATACCGAGTAAGCGGTCTCTGGCACGGCAAGTTTATTGGAGAGTATGCAAGGAAGATTGGCGGAGACCACACCAATGGTTTGAATATTCTTCGCATTGAATCAAAAATTGGCCATTCGTTTGAGAAGCTGTTAAACTGTTAATAACTCACGAAGTGTGGAAATTTCTATACGCATCGCCACAATGGCATATTGTTTACTGAGATAAGTATGAGAAATCGATAGAATTTCTCTCCTCAAATAAACTAACAATAATATTAAACATTAAAAAAGAATTAAGTGCAAGAAAAATGCTTTTAGAATATTTTTTATCAACTAGCAGAGCTAACCTTAACTTTTTGTTTTAAATTTTAGAAATTAAAGTAAGAATAAAA
>JAPMOR010002068.1:0-10572 GCA_026543865.1 Argiope aurantia
CGTAGTAAGCGGGTTGCTTTTTTTTGTGGTTTCGCCTCGTCCGAACCCTAGAGAAGGCTCTTAATCACAATTTTATTTTATTTTTTTCCTGAAAATTATTCCAGCAATTTTGTAGGAGAAAATATTGCATTAAATATTATGATACTAAATACGATATCTGCTGAATAGTTTAGTACATTAAACAATCATTTTACAATTTTTCAATTATATTTAAAATTAAATCAATTTCTCAAGCATTACTGAAGCTGTGAATTTAGCTGACAACTCTTGAACACAGCATTGTAAATTTTATTTTATTTTTATAATTTTAACTCATCAATTTTAATAAAATGTAACGATTTATATATAATGATCCTAATTGTTTATATCTTCTTTTTAAAAGTATTCACATCTCTTCGTGCATCACGCAGATAACAATTATCTGCTGTTTTGTAAATTAAAAACATCTTTAAAAGATTTTATAATATTATATTGCTTCCATAGAAATAGAATATAATTTTTATTCCTAACATAGTTTGAACGGTTTTTAATATAATTACTAGTTTTCCTATTCTATTGTCGATTCTTACAATTTATAGTGATTTTTTTTTGTTGCTAATTTTAATTACTCATTGCAGTGTAGTATTTTTGAAAACCATGCTCAATTTTACAGACAATAAATACCTGAATTATAACAAAAAATTATTTTTCTGCAGAAAAATTTACTAATAAATAGGTAATCACCAGATTTAAGACAATTAATTTTTAAGAAGTAAGATTAGGTATGGTTTACTTAGAATTCGATATATAAGATTACATTGCGATAATATTACGTTGAAAAGTGGTTAGCAAAAAACTTATAATCATCATTCGTTATTAAATACAAGTTTTACTAGCAGCTGATTTAGATTATCTTTCAGAAATGCTTAAAATTAAATCTAGAATTTCTGACTTTTTATGCAGCTACTTTATTTTATTTCATTACAAATATTTCTAGAATAATTTAAGTGCCTAGTAACTGCTCAGTGGATTGAAATAAAGGTATAAAGATTTTAATATTTCTCTTCTGATATAGAAGAACTACTAATCATTATTTTTGATAGATTTTAACAACCACCTTCAATATTTTAAAAGTAGAATTATAACTTTTAATGAATGATTAATTATAAATTATTAAATCAATCGATTTCATAAATTATGAAAATTATTGGTAAAACCGACAGTTTACTTAAAAATCAAAACCAAAATATATTTTTAGCATTAATATTCCCAGTTCAAGTATTAAAATTTAAAGCTAGAAAAAACTGCAGGTCGTTTTAATACTGTGTTAGACTAATACATTAGTGACTGGGAAGTATATATGCCCAAGGCTCCAGTAAGAGGGGGAGGGGTAAGCATGAAGACAAAACAAAGTGTTTTGCTACTTTTCAATGTAAAATATAATGACAGAGTGAAAAAAGAAAACCGAGGTACCATTTAGTTTTTCTGCATCATTTGTGACGAATGGGAGCGAAGAAGTAACAATTTGTCTAGGGTGCCGATTACCTTCATAATACTATTCCGTCAGAAATTCTTTTGTTCAAATGATTAGTGAATTCTTTCAAGTAAATTCTTGGTTCAAATATTTAGACAAATAGATGGGCCCAACTATAACCATATAAAGTTACAAAATTATATTAAGTTAAAATATTAAGGAATTTATGAAGTTAAAAAAATTAAGAAACAAGGGAAAAGACGAAAGATAACAACGAGTATTTCTCACAAATGAAATTATGCAAACTCATTCTATACGTCTTAGGAATGTTACTTGTAAAAAAAAAATGCCGCTAAAGCAGGGCTCACTAGCGCAAACAAATGATATTAACAATTGCAGGACGAAATTTCCTGACCCTAAGGGGTGCGACACATCGGCCACAACAAATCCTGTCGATACTGCTACGTTCAGTGGTGGCGGGGTGGTCGGCTGTACGTAAGAAGGGGTGCGACACAGAAAGGAAGCGATTTTACAAGGCAATTAGGGTTCAGCTGGGAAGTTCAAGTAGGGGAACGAAATTGAAACTCGTTACTGGTACAGCATTTGTACTGACCCGTAAGAAAAGGTTAAAAAAAAAAAAAAAAATCTGGTGCAACTGTTGTACCAGCCATAAATTAGAGTTTAATAAAAAAAAAATAAAACTCTAGTTTAAATATATTAATGGAATATTTGTATGGGAAGGTGAAAAATCACACTTTTTTTACTTAATATTTTTACACTAGATAATAGTATTATTTTTTCATAATATGCAATATGAAAAAATTTTTGTTATAAGACTAAAGAAATTCATTTCAAAAGAAATTGATGTGTGAAAATGAATTTCTTCAAAAAAAATGTAGTCTGGATAGCAGATCTTTAGTTTTCTTTTCTCAAGTTAGAAAATGCTTATTAAATACTTTTCTTCAATATTCTTTTATTAAAATTGAATAAAGAAACAAGTTCTAAATATAAAAAAATTCAAAAAGCATCTTTCTTTCGAAGTGTTGTAAGTTTTAATGGCAGCAATATTTAGACGGAATGAAAAAAAAAAGGAATGAAAAGTGCTCTGCAAAAAAGAGAGAAAAACTTAATTATTTTTCATGAAAAAGTTTCTAAAAAACGTGAAGAAAAAGAAAACCTTATTACAGACATATATTTTTATTAAGTTTAAATCAAGATGAAAATAGAAGCATCAGTTTATTCTGCGAAATTGCTTAAGTTTGGCGATTTTTCAATAGGGAGGCGGATTTTCTTTCGTGAAAAACTTAGTTTTTTTATACATATATATAGAGCAAAAATTTCAGTTATAAAATTTTAAATGGAATTCGAACTTCAAATCCAAAACATTGTGAGATGAAAATATCTTGTTTTATTTTTATTTTGATAAATATTTTATTGCCTAACTGAATTTTATTTTTCAGATTCATTTAATTATATAATGCACACAAGGTGAACACAAAATATATATTTAATATCATCATAGAATGCGTGTGTAATTGAAAGAATGAATAGTATTGTAAAAAAGTATGTATAAAATATAGCTAAAAATTTAAAATAGTAGATATGTATTGTACCGAAATAAAATCTGTACAAATGAAAAGCTCATTTTCAAAATTTCAAAGAGGTAAAAAATCATTTTTGTGCTCTGATATATTCCTAAGTCATTGAAAAAAAGCATTAAAATATTGATTAGTTTATAATTAAAAATCTATTATAGATTTTGAAAACATTTTATAGCCAGCACCTATTATTCAAGAAGCAGCTTCTTATTACTCCATTCAGAAAAATGTACCTTACGGAGCGTTTTCAAAGATTTTTTAAACCATTCCATTTCTGCACTTTGTATTTCCGTTTCAAATGTCAGCGAGGGATTAAAGTAATTTTTAAATTTTGTGTTTTTCATTTTTAGCTTATAATGATACAATAACAAAATATTATAATTTCCCCATTAAATTAAAATATAGTTTTAAAAATTATTTTTGAGATTTTAAATCTATATTTCTTGAAACTCTGTTGAACATATGCACATTAGTAATTCCATCGCATATATAGCGAAGTTTGGATTAGTTATATTAATGTCCCGTTTTAAAGGCTATTTTTGGGACAGACCTCGTAATTTTGAACCTCGGTCAGATGACGAAAATAACATCTGAGCTGGCATCCCTTTCCCAAAATTCCACACCACACCAGTGGGAGAACGTTCGGCCCCGATGGAGTTAACGCGCACCAGACCCGCTTACACGACGGTTCTAAGGTGGAATCGGGTTCCGAAACCGAGAACTTACCACCAGACCACCGCAGCCCACAACGAAGCTTGAAGATAGCCATTCTATTGAAAGAAAAGAATAAAAACAGAATTGCCAAGAAATATTGAACTAAATATGTAAAAATGTACTGTTAATCTGTTCATTGCTATCTTCTGATTAATACTTTCATGAACACAGGCACCGCCAAAAAATTCCTGCTTCATACTTCAATAAAAAGTGTGTTTTGTATTTTTCAGCTATATTTTCTTCTTTTCAATTAGTATTTTAGTATTGAAATACTATTTATAAAACTACAGTTTGTCTTTTGAATTAAATCCTTAACCATCTGCCGTATATCATATGGTCATCATCGCTTTCGAAACATACAAGTGGACATAAAAACATTGTAAATCACTTTAATTACATTAATAAAATTTATAATTAATTTAATAATAATCGCACAATCCACACATATCTCATATATTCTATTTTAATTTAATCTAAAAGGCAGTAGGAACGGTGCAGCTGGTTGTGTGTGCTTAATCCAAGGAAAGGGGCTTTCTTGTCTTTTTCTTCACGCACTCACGAACGAATGCCGCTAATGGAGAGCGAGCGGTGCCTGTTTGCATCAGTTTCACACCAACTCTCAAGTTGAAGTGTTTACAATAAAGGGTGCTCTTCACCCTTCTTCCTAATATACATATGGTTTAGACATTATTGCGCCATCTATGTTCAGTATTAATTAATATTAACTATATGAAGAACTATACAAAGAATAAAAAATACAAATAAAATAATTGCATGAAAACAAAAATTACAAATAAAAAAATCACATAAACATACTCCCACTCATCAAGAAGTCATTCTTGATGCACAGGTAATATACAAAGTTTTTAACTATAGGCGTTTTAAAAAATCATTTCAAGGTTTTTAATGTAACTACTCTTATGGCCCTATCCTTACCCGGATGTGTTTCTACAACCTTACCAAGAGACGATATTGCTGGGGGAATATTGTCTTCTTTAATAGTTGTAATATCACCGATTTTAATGTTTGGATAACAAGTTTTCCATTTTCTCCTATTTTGTAACGAGCTCAAATAATCTATATGCCATCTTTTCCAAAAAATTATTTTCAATTTGGCGTTTCCTCAATGAAAATGTAGACACTTCCAATGTCTCAGGAGGACTAGTCATTAAATCTCCAATTATAAAATGAGATGGTGTTAGAACATTTATGTTGTCTGTGTCATCAGTATCTAAACTAACTAGAGGTCTTGAATTTAATATTGTGAATTTGAGTTAATAATGTATAAAGTTCTCCAAATCTTAAGTTTAAATTTCCTAAAACTCTCTTTAAGTGAAATTTTACAGATTTTACACCAGCTTCCCAGCGTCCACCAAAATGCGGACTCAAAGGAGGGATTTTATGCCATTCAATTTCCTGTTGAGAAAGAAAATAGGAAACCTTTTGATCTAGAATAATTTTAGATAAATGGTTGTATAAATCTTTGAACTTCCTTTTAGCTCCTAAAAAATTAGTTCCATTGTCTGAATGAATATGTTTAGGCGTCCTTCTTTTTGAGCAAAAACGCTTTAATGCAGCGATAAAGGTCTCGGACGTGCAATCAGTTATTAATTCTAAATATAAAGCCTTCGTAGTAAAGCATGCAAATACCACAATATAACCTTTCGTTGTTTTGGCTCCTCATCCTCGGTGCTTCAATATAGAAATTGGACTTGTATAATCAATACCACAGACAAAGATGATCTATTGATAGTCACTCGTCCATCAGGAAGATCTCCCATTTTTTTTTTGACATATTACTTCTAAATCCACAACATACAACACAATTTCATACATATTTCCCCCCTATTCTTTTAACATTTAATATCCAAAGTGTTTGGCCTGAAATACCTATTACCGCATGCATGCAAATTTAAAATATGAAAATACAGTACTATTAGAATATTTGATTTATGCTGGTTAGGTAATATGATAGGATGCTTTGCATTATACTGCAAAGACGCATTTTGAAGACGCCCTCCCACTCTCAGCAATCCATCCTTATCAATGAATGGACAAAGTGCTGCTAGTGGGCTTTTCGTTGGTTTGACTTTATACAATTAATTTCAGAATCAAAAAGCACATTTTGGATATATGTTACAATAATATTACGAGCAAAAGTTCTTTCCTTTCTAGTTAAAGGTTCAATTATACCTGCAGAATTCTTATTAACTTTACCAGCTTTAAAGTGACGGCTGTTTGACAGTTGGTTTCGGAGTGACTTTTTTTCCTTATCTCGGGAGGGCTCTCTTGTAGCGTGGGTCGTTTAATTGGTAATGCGGGATGGATCTTATTGTTATATTATTCATTTTGTCGATTCTTTCAAAGAAGGAGCTTTTTGATAACTTCTTTAACCGTTTGTATGTAGAGCTCTTTGCGAATATTATTTTTCTAACAAACCAGGGCATGTTGGAGATCTGTTTTAAGAATTTGATTCTGCATAATTTCGAGTTTTGAGATATGAGTTTCTGCTGGTATTCCCCAAATAGGTGCTGCGTATGTGATGATTGGACGTAGGATGGATTTGTAGATGAGGATTTTTTTTAAGACAGAGTTTTGATTTATGGTTGATGAGTGGGTGTAATGTGGCTTTTGCTGCTTGAAATGTTTTCTTAATGGAGGTGTTGTTGGATCCGAATGTGAGTCTTTGATTCAAAATAACTACAAGGTATTTCGATTCTTTTTTCCAAGGAATAATTATATTATTGAAGGTAAAAGTTTTTTTTTTGTTTGTTTGTTTGAGGGCTTTTTTTTTGTTTGTTTGTTTGTGAAGAATACTGCTTGCCTTTTGTCTTCCAATTAGTGAACCATTACAAGGGTAGAGCACAAGGTGGAAAATTGATGAGATTCAGTATAATATTACCATGCATAGTACATGAGTAGTAAAATGGATATAATCTGGAAGAGCATTCACAAATTCGCTGCTGGGCTATTAATTTTTAATTTTTTTTTTAATTCTTTTCTTTCTAAATTATTATAAATTAGTTTAACAACTTACGAACATTTCTAATTAATGTATTTTCCATTTTCTATGCAAAATAAATATTTATTCTCTTAATTCTTGTATTTTAATTTAATTTTGAGAAGAAAAATAATTATAAATATGAATGCATTATTTTTTTAATACTAAAAATTACTTAAATCATATTAACAATTTAAAGATAGTTTCAATTAATATGATACTCATTTTTAAGATAAAAAAATGAATGTATTTTCTTTTAATACATAACTTATAATGCATTTTTTAAAGAAAATTTATTATGTTCATTCATACAGTTTGTAAATAATAGTTTCAATTTTCCGTTTCGTGCCCTCCCTCTATGAGTAAAATCATTCAAAACTGTAAACGTATGTAAATAAAGTTGAATAACATAATTGCTGAAAAACCGGGAAATGCATAATCTGTTTCTTTACAAATGCAATCTTAAGAATATATTATTGCTTAGATAGAAAGAAGAAATAATTTTGACTTAAACTTTGTAATCATATTGGGTTGGAGGGTTAAAACCTCTAATTGTAAATATTTTCCCCCTTTCCCAGATGCGATAGTTTTTCAAATTCGGATCTGAGTTTAATTTGGAACTATTGGATGTTATGAAGAGTTGAGAGAAGGAAGTGGTCAGTCAGTAAGATAAGATAACCAGATTGTTAAGAAACCTGTTCTCCTCACTGTGGTAATTAGCTCCACACAGCTGGGAAAAAAGAAGAGTGTAAAATGCCTTTTTTTTTTTTTAAATTATCTCTCGCATGAAACAGATGCCCTTTTTCACACCCTTTAAAGCATTTCTTCTTTTCACTAGCCCATTATGCAATACGTGTGCCGAAGGCACATTTCAGTTTTCAACTTTTGCCTTTAAAAGTATCATTAATGTGAGACAGATGATTTGTTAGAGGACGGTTCCCAGTGATTTTATTATAAGAGAATTCTCATTGAAAATTTTTTTAACTTGATTTTATAATTTAATTTTTATATTTCAAATATAAATAAATATAATAAAACCACAAAAAAAAAACATTAGAAGGATTGAAGCAACTCCTTCGTGCGATTTTTCTTTCTACAATAAATTTAAAACTTTTATGAATAATCATTTAATTCAATGGTCCAATCAATATGTTTTAATAACTAAAGTCGCTATTCATTTGAATATAATTAGTTCCATTATATTTCCCTCATGCAATCTTTTTACATTATCCCGCTCATTTCCGGATTAAAAAAAATACCTAACTTATAGGCTTAACTTTTCATTATAAAATATTTATCTGTATATCTCCGAACTGTATAGAATTTATATAAAAAAAAAATGCAACCAAAATAGCTTCATTTTTTAAGTGCGGCATTCTCATTTTTATTTTTTTGCAAAATAAATAAAATTACAAACCTATGAAGAGCGAAAAGCAAACGGGACGTCCGTGCAACTAAGATGATAAATTACAGACTATGGAAAGAGATGCAGCGCTTGCGAAAGGATGCTTTTCAGAATATATTCAGAAAGTCAGGATTTCATGGATATACATTTAGAATCAATCCTGCTGTATGATATTTGAATATTCCGAAATTTGACAAATTTTAGGCCCAATCCACAATTTACAAATGCCGGAAAGTATGTAAAAATAATACATTTAAAAAATGAATTAAAATGTTTATTGTTTCAGAAAACTGTGTATTCATCATTTTTCAAAGCTTTATAAAATAACAAATTAAATTGGCTGGTATTATATATTTTGTGCATTGCTTAAATCAAAGATCATAATTTTAAAAAATGCTAGCAAACGTTCTCTTTGGTTAGAAATTCGGAGTTTGATTGCTGTATTCAGAAAATCGGACATTTTTTGCGTAGTATTCATATTTTGGTATTTAACAGTTATTGTGGGTAGGCAGAGTCGTTTGCAAGCAAAAGGAGAGGTTTTGATTTGGGATAGTTTTGGCATTATACCTGCAAAATTTTAAGTGGTATATATAGACCAGAAAAATATTTTTTCCATAAAATATTATTTGCTCTGTGTTACTTACTATTCTGTCATTTTAAATCATTAAATTTTAGTAAATTTTGAAAATTTACATTGTTAATGAAGTTATTTCTTAGATATGGATCTACATATATCTTAATAAGTTTTCAACACTAGAACATTATTCTCTTTATATTTTAATAAATAAATGCAATCAATTGCTGTGTAAATTAACTAATTAAAAATTTTTCAAATTTATAAAAATTATTTTTAAAAATTTATAAGAATTTTTAAATATTTACAGTGAGTTATTTATATCAAGAACTCTTGATATGAAAAAAAAAAAAGTGGGAGAGGGAACTCCTGAATGATTAAATTTTCTGATTCAGCAATGATTTTAATGAATATGCAAATATAATTTCAACATTATGCTTCAACATCAAATGCGTCTTTCCGTAATTAGTAGTTAATTCCGTAGTTTGGCGCAGCATAGTCAAAACCATGGCTCTTGCGCCAGAAAAATCCAAACAAATCCAAATTGATGTGATATGTTATAGTTTATTCTAAGGTGTACATTAGATAAAAACTAATTGAATTTATGAACCAAAGAATTCATTATTTATGATCATTTTTAAGCCACTTCCCTTGAAATGTTGTGGCGTTCGTTTAAAAATAAGTATTTCCACTGTCGTATTGGCGCCATCCAAGGAAATTAGCTACAGTTCTATTAAGAAAAACATCTGCGTGATGGATATTAAATGCTTACATTGCTTCAGCTTATGAGTTTCGGTAGACACCCGTTTGTTATTTTAGATTATTCCAGATGTCTGTTTTAGGATTCCAAACGATCTAAAAACGAGGGGATGGGAAATCGCTTGAGTTGCAATAAGGGTGGGAAAGTAATCATTTGCCTTGAAACAGCTTGGTCTACTCCACGACCGCTCCCTTACTTGAAAGGGTCAAGACCTTGATAGTCGCCAGGAAAGGGTTTTGCTGTGTCTAATTCTAATCGTAGCGTATAGCTTGTGTCATTATTATCGAATGCATTTTTGAATCATTTTTAGTAGGACTTTGCGATCCGCTTTGTGCTGAATTATAATTTCATCAAAAAAGATTCTCTAGACTTTTTTTTTTTTGCTACTAATTTTAATTATTTATTTCTGCTTTTATTTGGTATTCATTATTGTGTTTTTCCCTCACCATGATCATTTAGACTTTTATTGCTTTTAGTTAATTATCTTTACTAATTTATAATTTTTAAATTGGGGGGAAATTTAAGTACATAGAATTGCTTCGCATTGAGATATACAATAAAAGTATTTTATAACTCTCATATTGTATTTTTAATATTTTAATGTTTAAAGGAATCCAAAACATAGTTCTTGTTAAGAAAACAATTTTAAAATGTTTTTTAAAATTTAAAAAAAATGTAGTATATATATATATATATATGATTGCAAGTTTTCTTCTTCTTTTATTGAATTGATGACAAAAGTGATGAAATATCCTAGATTAGAAATGAAAATGCTGTTTACAGAAATAATTTTTATTTTATGATTTTTTTTTAAAATGAAATGTTTCAGTTTTAAATCTATACTTATAATAAAGCTCAATGTGTATGTGTGTGTTGGCGCTCTACAGGCCAGACCATTCAACCTACAGCTACCAAATTTCGCACGTGTATACCGTGGAGGCCAGGAATGTGCACCTGGGGGTTATTTTTTCGAATTTTTAATTAGAATTTTATTTATTTAAAAATTAAGCGAAATTTTGGCGTGTTTCTACTATAACTTCCGAAAATATTACGGCACAAAAAAGATT
>JAPMOR010002068.1:10672-23623 GCA_026543865.1 Argiope aurantia
CTTTTACACTCTATATTATTAATCCAATAAATCAGTTTTATTTTAGGGCAAGTTTTGTTAAATATGAACAGGATATCCATTCAAATCAGGGCCACACAGCTAATTTGTAAACCTTTAGTAAGACACAGATCTGCTAAAATGATCTAAATGGAAAATGATTATATTTTATGTAACTTGATTAAAAAAATGCTCTAATAAATAACGAATTTTTGATTTTACATAAAGCTTCTGCAGTGGAAATCACGATTAACGAAATGTTCTTGAAACATTAATATTTTAATTAAAAAGAGTTAAAATCCAATCAACTAAATCAATCACTTAAACTGACTGATTTATGAAAATTTGAATATCCCTATTCAATAAAAAAAGGATAATTTTAGATTTTCCATCGATCGTTTCAAAGAAAATCAGCACGCAGGTTTCTCAAGATTAATTGGCCTAAGATTATGAAAATGTTGAGTTTTTCTAAATTTTTAACATTCAAAACTTCATAAATAAGTCTTAGTTGATCGTGGAAAATAGAAACATTCATTTATTTAAAATTTGGTGTGTTCAGAATATTTCTCAGAATATGATACCTTACTGCATTAAATTTAGACTTCATAATTTTTGAAATATATTTATAGGCCGGAACAAAATATTATTATTGATTTCATTTCAATCCTTTTGAAAGCAAAACTAAAAACTGAATTTTATGCTGAGAAATATTTGTTGAATTATTCTTTGAGATATTACATAAATTACGAAAAATATTTTGTAGTTCGCGTAAGACTTAAATACCGAGCGATTCTGTTTGCAATACTCATATTCAATAATAATAATAAATAAATAACAATAAAGATGATAAATAAAATAAAACGCTTGGTTTTATTAAAAAATATCTTTATATTAATTGCAATTTCATCATTTCCACTTTAAATTAAAGTTGAAGTTTTGCCGGAAATGACAACAAATTAGCAAAATATATATAGTAAATTGAACGAAACGATCTAAACAACAGTATAAGTTTGGTATGACTATCAAAATTTGAAGATTAAAAATGTTTTGTTTGAGAATCTATTAAGAGACCAGTTACTTAAAATATTTAATTGAAAATTGTAGCGAGTGGTAATACTGGTGAACCGGCTGGTCGCCAAAGGCGGCTAGTATTAAAAAAATTAGACAGGTCGGATTATAAATTATTTTCTAAATGACATATTTTTTGCTATGCATCATATAAATAATAGCAAAACTGCAGACGAGTTATGTTTTTTCTATTTTGGAATATTTTCAATTTTAGAATAACAACGAAGAAATATTAATTAACGAAGGAAAAATTCTTCTTACTAATTCTCTGTCGATTTGTGATTATTTTTATTACTTTATTCCAAAATCAAAGGCTTAAGTAGAAAAAATTATTTTAATCAAATATTATTAAATAAAATTCAAAACTAATTAAATTTTAACATTTATACAATATATTTGAAATTACATATTGGATTTTGGCATACGTATTACATATTGGAAATTACATATTGGAATTTTTTCCAAGAAATTACTTGGTTGTTTTAAATAATTTTTTCTTGAAATTATATTTTAAATGTTGGATTTAAATTCCAATCAAGATTTAAAAATATCTATTATGTCATGTGAAAGAGTTGGTTTTGGGAAGGGAAACAATATTATTGCGATAAATTGAATATCTCTGGACAATTAATTTTTTGATATATTTTTCGCGGTCGAAACAAAGCAATATCAGAATGAAGGGCTGACCCATCTAGAACAGGACTTAAGGGATGGAAAGCTATAAAGGTTCTTTTGTTAATCTAATATTACTTATTAAAGCAACAAAAGGGTATTTCTGAACGGACCTCGTCATTTTGAGCAGCTGTCAGATGGCCAGGACCGCATCTGGGCTGTCGCACCATATCCAGACTTCCACAAAACACCAATGGGAGAGCGTTTGGTCCCTACGGATATAGCGCGCACCAGGCCCATTTACACGACGATTCTTCGGTGGAGTCGATTCTCGAACCTGAAGCCCACCGGTTCTGAAGCCCTTAGCATTAGGCCACCGCAACACCCATTTAAAGTGTATTAAAAATTATCAGCATTGTCATTTTATGGTTTTTTTTTTGAGGCTAAAAGGAATGCGATATATCAAATAAAATGTAGTTTATTACTTGTCCTGCTTAAAATATGATTCTGTTACTGATACAAAGGAAATGAAGTTTCAAAGAAAAAATCTTAAACTTCCCTATCATTTCTAAATATCTCATTTCTTTATTTATTTGAAGAACAACAACGTCCTCAGTATTCGCAATATTTGTATGCTTGAATCTAGAATTGAACTGTTTCCGGGCCTCAGCTTTTCATTCGTAAATGAATGTCTGAACTCATGAAGATGTGAAAATCTTTCTCGTTTCTTCGTGAATGAACAAGAAAATGCAACTCATTCTTCATTTTAAATGATCGCAGCATTAGTATCTATCTATACTGAAAGACATCTTTGGAATTTCATAATCGATGATTCCAAGAGCCATGTGATTTTAAATGTTCTTCGAAAGAGTTTTATTTTATGTAAACGCGGCGAATCTTTTTAACTGAAGAAATTAAGTTAATAGCTTTCATAAACTGAGAATTTGTTATGATTTATATTTCTTATGATGTTAAAAGCTTATATACCAAATGCATTTTAAAACTGCTTTTATTAATTAGTTAAGTTCCCACTTACTTTAGTGCATGCATAATTCCCGATTTCCATACAAAAAATTTACGAATAAAGAATAAAAATAATTTATTTGTTTATTTATTTTTTATATCATTTGTTTCTCCTCACTGTGAATACAGAGAAAAATGTGATATATCGCTATAACAGATAATTAGTATGTTATCTTCATGTTGTAGAAGCAACAGACAAATTTATTCATCACAAAAAAGAAACAGCTGATATTTTTTTTTTCTTAAATAGTATGCAGTTCAATTTAGAATGTGTAAAGATAAAAAAAAAATCGCCAAAAGGCGACCAATAGCTTTTTTTTTATTAGATTTAAACACAGTTAGCTTAAGTTACAGTTACAGTCATGGTTTGGGCAGGGTTGTTCTCAACCTTGTGTTCTATCTGTATGGTGAGTGTAAGATCCCCTCCTGTAAAAAGGGGTCGTGAAAGCGAGTGTGCGTGTCATCTTCATATGAGCTAGAAATCAGACTTTTGCCCTCGGGCTCCCTGGAGTCTTTACCCTCAGAAGCTACCGCATCCCCTTTTCGCGGTAACGTGGACAAAAATCCTCATCCTCCTCATATTTTGTCTCTCTTCAAATATAAGATTTTAAGAAAAATCGGCTTATTCCAGTAATGGCAAAGGGGAGTAGTGGCCTGGTGGTAAGGTCCTGGCTTCGGAATCGGAGGGCTTCAGACTCGAGAACAGATTCCACCAGGAATCATCGTGCAAGTGGGCCTGATGCACGCTAAATCCGCCCGGGTCAGACAACCTTACACTGGCGTAGCTTGGAAACTTGGACAGGGGTTGTCAGCTCAGGCGCCGCCCTCATCATCTGACCGCGCTTCAAAATGACGAGGCCTGTACCATAATAGCACTTGTGTTGCTTTAAAACGGGAAGCCAACATAATTATACTAAACTAATCCGGTAATGGAAAAAATATACTTGTGCAATCACCTTCATTTAGAGAGTGTTACATATTAAATTTAAAAAAGTGCCACCACAGAATGAATCATGTTTGACGCGAAGAAAAATTAGCAATATTCAATTGTGGTTTTTGCAATTTTTTTTTTTAAATTTTCAAAGAGCATACTCTATCGACATCATGCCTGAAATTTCAGTGTCGTTATAAATGTTAGTTTCGTTATATTAACATACCGTTTTAAAGCAATACTAGGGTCATTTTGGGACAGACTTCATAATTTCGAACCGCTGCCAGACGACGAGAACGACACCTGAGCTAACACCCCCCTCTTCTAACTGCCATACCACACCAGCGGGAGGATGTTTGCCTCAGACGGATTTAACGTGCACCATATCCGCTTGCACTACAATTCTTCGATGGAATTTGGTTTCGAAGCTGAAACTCTCAGGTTCCGAAGCCAAGATCTTACCACTAGGTATTGCAATATCGGACCAAAATTTCAATTCTGGTATTCGGTATTTTTTAGCTCGGGATACCGATTTTAATACCGGTATTAGAAATTTTAGAAAAAGAAAGAACACACAGGAGTTTCTTAGTTTTATTTGCCAGTTTTATTAGAGAGTGTAAATATCACAAAAGATAATTTCTAACCTATAAATTATAACAGTATATAAAAAATCACAAAAAAGTAAAGGAACATCTTATTTATTTAAATCACAAAAAAAAAATGTAAATATCACTATTCAGTCTGCGGTATTATTACAAATTTTTGAAAAGTGATCTTAAAAAACATAATGCATCAATCGTACTGTCATTAAGCCTGAAAAGCAATTTTGCGCAAAAATTATCAGCTGTCGAAAACGCTCTTTAGGCATCTACGCTAGTTGGAGGTACTGTTAGCAATGCGCGATATACTTTTCCCAAGTATTTACTTCTAAATCCCTCATCCTCAAAAAAATCGATTTCTCGTCGGTTGGTTTTGGATATAGCTGATTTCTGTATTGCATTTTGGTTCGTTGAATTTTTTTTTAATTTATCGCTAATTCTAATTTTTGTTCAAGAGACAATTCCTTTTCACTATCGACATTAGTGTCATCATAATCTTCGATAACTGAACAGAATTCTTCTGAATGTGGAGAGATTTGTGGGTAAACAATTTTAAAAAAATTTACTATAAACTTAATCAGATTTCAATTGGTTCTTTTCTTTTCTTCTTTTTCATTTTTAAAATCATTATAATTATGTAAATACCATAAGACATTTTGTATTTCGGTATGCCTTTCTTCTGTGCGATTTTTCAATGTAATATATAATCCTTCAGATAGTGATGTGTGCTGCTCTTTCAGTGACTGCAACATGAAATTTATTGTTGCATTAACTGTTAATAAATTAGAATCTCTCCGACATAATGCCTCAATAGTCAGTTTTATTGGAAGTAGAGCTGATACAGTTCTGGATATGAAGTCGAATTTACTTTTGAAAAATTAATTTACAGATTTAAGTCGATTATTGCTTTTTGGATTGGATTTCTCAGTTTCAAAAATCGTTCCATTATTAGGAGTAAACTGTTCCTACGTGTTTTAGAATCTAATATTAACATATATTCTGCTTTATTTTCAGTTAGTATATATTTTAGTTATATGTCATTTTTTATAGGGGAACATTTAAATATCTTAACAATTTTTCGAACTTTATAAATTATAGGAAGCAATTTTTGATGGGATAATATTTCATCCTCATTAACAATATTTTCTTCAGCAATTACAATGTCATTATCTTCATTGTCATTATCACTCTCACTCTCTTCAAAGTCGGAATCCGAAGTTTCTATATCCACAGTATTTCGATTCTTCTGTTCTTTATTTTTTTGGTATAATACATCCTAATTGAATTCCAAGAGCAAAGCACAATTGCTGATTTGCACCAATCAACTTTCCAACTTTTTTCATAACTGTTGCTCCATCAATCGTTATGGATACAATATCTTCTTTCAGGGATAATCCATGTTTCTCTAATTTAGATTTAAGCCATTAATTAAGCCATTCATTAGCTAATTCATTTCGCCCGTTAGGGAGACATAAAAACAAAAACGTATACTATTTTTCTATGTTGGCGATCTCTGAACATAGAGTGGAGACAATTTAAAAAATTTCTAGTAAATACCGAAAAAACGGTATTTAAACTTGTAAATACCGGTATTACAAAATTGTACAAATGGCTCACAATACCCTTTATTCGGTATCCCGGTATTGCAATTCCTCTTACCACTGCGACCCTTATTTTCGTTGGCTATAAATTTTGAAGAGAGCTTTAGTTGCTCTTAATTTATATCGTATAATTATTAATAAATATAAACATGGAAAAGTTGCTTGCCATTTCCCGAATTTTTTTATCCCCTCGAAAATTATGTAAAATGATTTTAATGCTCAGATAAATTTAGCTTCCTTCCAAATGTTCACGCCGATGTTTAAACGTTTAGCCAGATTTGAAATGATTGATAAAATATTTAATTTCTCTGTAGTTTGTAACAACATTTTCCAGTAAATTAATTAATTAATATCATTTATTAATTAAAGAGATATTGATCCAGTTATAACTTTGTAAGTTTCGGAATCCAGAATCAAATGATTTTCAGTATGAAATTTGGTCTTGAATTATGTTTGATCTTACCGGGTTTTGAGAGATTGCCTGAGTGCAGTGTGAGTCCCTTATTTAATTATATCACAGGATGAGTCCTCCCATAATCTCATAAAAGAATCCTAATTTAACAAATCAATTATCAGAAGCATGTCATTACCGAAATCAGTAAAAGTCTATATATCAAATTCAATCTTAAATGTTTCAAGCTTTTTGCCTTTTTTATTAGAAATGAAATCCTTCTTTGTTAATTTGAAATCGTCTGCATTTAAAAGATTTAATTCATTTGTACGTGCTCCAATGTTTAGTAGATTTCTGAAATTGTTTTTCCGAATTATTTATTTGCTAGCTGTATAAGGAAGAAGCATCAAAACCAGAAACAGCCATTCCACACAGGAACCACATAGTAACATCCCATGCGGCGATTGATATTAATGAGATAAATTCAAAAATCAATGATTGATATCTATTTATTCGTAGAATAAAAGGAAACGTTTAGGAAAAAATGATGTAGTTTGTAAGATTATTTCGGAGATAAAAAGACATTTTACATTTAGATTTTTAAAAAATTTTATCCAAATATTTTATTTATTTGAGAATAATTTATTGTGTGGTATTTTCTGGAGAAATATTTCCCAATGAGATTTTTTTTTTGTGTGTAATAATGAAAAGATATTCAAAATTCAAAAAATAATTTCGCGTCTAAACGTTTCGACTTTTTATACTATTAAAAATCACGCTGAACTCTAATAATGGAAAATAAGTATCTCAACTTTTTGTAACTATATAAACTGTATTAAAAAAAATAGAAATCCTGAAACTCTTATGTATTGTCGACTGATTTTATTGGAAAAATTATTTAAACAGTTAAGCTAAGTCATGTCACTGTCTTTCCATCCCGCCGGAAGACACACGGTAAATAAATACTGAATGACCGGACCGCAGCAACAGAAACATTGACGGGAAAATGACTCCATTGATAAAGAAATGTGGATAGGCGCATTGAAAAAAAGAAATTGATTGAAATTGCGCATTGAAAAATTATCATCTTCAGAATTTTTAAATTCCCTTCAATAACTTTGAAATATTTTATTGAGCAAAAGTATTCTTTATATCACTTCGAATTTTAAAAATAACACCGATTTCATTTCAACACAATTTTTTTTCTAATTTCAATGAATTCTGACATGTTTTATGTTATATTTTTACCACAATTCTTTTCATTGCTTCAGTTATTGATTTTATACTCATGTGCTTTTTACGTCATGAAATAAATATTCACGCACAGGGATCCAATCAGATGCAGATTTTTAAAATAGACAAATCTTAAAATCCTGTCATGCTGCGTCAATTCGGATTAAGGCACGATTTTTTTGGAAGGAAAGAGGGTGAAAACTAGGGTTTGACGGTTTTCAAACCCGGTTTTAAAAAAACGATTTTTAAAAATAAATTTGTCACATCCGAAAACCGGTTTTTAAATTAAGAAAACCGGTTTTGAGAACTCATGTTATTATGTAAAAATTAATTTTGAACTTATTTTATATGCTTATGAAACGGGCAGCAAACACATTTTTTCAACGTTGCAAGTTGCATTGCCAGTGCTTGTGCACTGCACAGTTGCGCCTTGAATTCTTCAATTTATGTTTTTTATGAACATCGCTTTTCATTTTTTTTTCTAGGTGAAACAAAAGTTTCGATAAAGTTCATCTCTTGCTTCTCGATGGATGTTTTGTCTATTGGTATAAAGTCGGTGCTAATAGAAACGTCAGCAATTTGACTGGCTCGTTTCGAAGAACGTGCGAAAGGAATAAATAATTCCCCGTTTTCTGCTTCTTGATCACAGTATTTAATGATACCATATAAAATTTTCTTCGTACCACTCCTGAAAGTTCTTTTACACCACTTGAACTAGCCATATCAATACAAAATATTCATTTAAAATATAATGCTGTCAGAAATGACATAATATTCACATAATAACACTCAAAATAACGTAAGTATGTTTAATTTTTATGTTTATATTTTCTATCTTAAATTTTAAAATTTAAATTTTATTATATAAATTTCTTCTATCAAAAATTAGTGTACAATAAGAAGTTCTGACTTCTGTTGAATGGAATTTTAAATAAAACACAGGGTGTTAAAATATTCCATATTTTCTTTCGTAACGTTTTACCATAAATTTTATCTTTAGCTAGGCATCGGAATTAGATAAAGAAGTAATTAATATTAATAGTTAAAATTGTAAAATAAACTTCAAAAATATTTATTCAATAACTTTAATTTCATTTTTAGATAAAAATGAGTAAGTCGGAAGTTTCGGATAGTTTCAAAAAGTTCGGGATAGACAAGGCAATCTGAAATTATTGTAATAAAATGTTGAGCTGCAAAGGATCAACTACGAGCATTCTACATAATCATTTGAAAGCAGTTCATAAAATAATTGTCGGAAATAATATAATTGTTTAGTTTCTTGAAGACCCTGAAGAAAAACTTACAAATCCAAAGACACTGAAAGCTGAATTTTCATTATTTGAACAAATGAAAAAAAAGAAAAAAAAAACTTGAAGAACAAAAAAACTTTCTAATTTGATGCCAAACTCAGTAACTGGTAAAAGAGTATTTTCAATTTCAGGCAATATTGTGTCCAAAATAAGAACGAGACTTAGCACCGTTCACCGAAAAATTTGGAGATATCTGTGCAATTTAAAGTATATGCTTCCGTGTAAAAGTCAATTTTTTCCATTCCCTCCCCACTTCCTTTGTGTGTGTGTGTGCGTATGTTATCAGCTAGTTTGTTATTTAAGTTCCTAAAACAGTCCTTATTTTATTTTATGAATTAAAAATAAAATTTAGGATATTTTAATGAAACTTTACAATTGAAAATGGAATAATAATACGTAAGAAAGCCTTTTTTACTATTTTTCAAACTTATCCCGCGTTTACTATTTATTTGATTTTTATAATATTGCAATGTATTGAATATTATTTTAAAATATTCTCAGTGTGATTTCTTTTATCTTTTGATACATTGTTACAAATTTAGGTAATTTTGAAACGCTGTATTCTTTTATTTTTCCACTGATGATGTAAATTTTGAAAGTAGAATGCATAAGAAGCGTATAAAGAATACTTATGATAAATATTAATCGCAAAATTCATATGCAGGTAAGTTAACATAATATTCTACATCAATGAAGAAGTATTTAAATATGACGAATCTGATTAAATGACAAATATTAACAAACAGTGATTAGTTAAAAAACGCAACAAAGAATAATACCCTCAGCTTTTGATAATTTTTAGTAGTTGTAGAAAGGTATTTAGTTTTATACTTTCATTTAATGACAGAGGGCTCTGCACTCAAATTTATTCAAGTCATAACCAAGTATTGATTAAATTAATTTTGTAACTTTATTCTAGTTATATTCCTAAACACCATTTACAAGTTATTCGTTATGCTATTTTATAATTCTAAAAAATTTGAAGCTGTTCAGTTTAAAAAATATTCTCTCCTTTTACAATATTGTTTCGAGTGTTATAGAAAGTTGTCTCTCTTTCTCTCGATATTTTGCTTAAAATTAATTTTACGTTTTGACTGTGCACATTTTTATTTGTACAATACTGAAAAGGACATTTTAGAAAGGAACTTGCGACTTCAGTTTTCAAAATTTACTACTTAAAATTGCTGAATAGAAATTAAATTAAAATCAATAAAAACCCTGGAAGGTTTAAAACGGCCAAGAATTCTTATGAAATTATAAATAATTACATTGTTTAAAATATGGAAAAAACGCATAGCTAATCAGTAAACATTTCAATAAAGGTGCAGATGTATATTGTTAAAGGGTGTATTACCAGAACTTCATTCAACACTATTTTTAATGATTCATTGTACATATAAGAACGATCTTCAATAAAATTAAAGTTAGTAATCTGCTTACTTTATGCACAGAACACTTAACAGTATTTCATATACAAAATGCAAAGTCATATAATGAACAGATAATTTACCTTTACCAGAGTACAGATTTAAAAAAAATGTAACAACATTTAAATTAAATCTACGATGATAAACAGAAAAGTTTAAATTTGTAATGGCGTTCTACTCTGGAAACTGATATAGTATGCAAACTTCTTTTGCCACTTTGCCCTACTGACAAATCATTCCAATACCACAAACCTCATTGAATTGTACTTTAAATTTAAGAAACAACATTTTTTAAGTGCCTATATTTAAATAACATATATTTTAATGTTCGAACTGATTGAATTAAATAAACGAATCAAGAAGAAATAAAGCAAAAACTAATGAAACGCAAACTCTTTCGTTTAATGCGGAACGTTATATTTATGTAAAGTAATGCATTTATATCTAAAATCTAGAAGAAATGATTATTATTTCGAAGTGGATACACTATTTATATGAAAAGAAATATCATTCCTCAATGATTTTTATCATGCATTTTTGAATAAATACATTGAAAAGCAATACACCTTTCATAAAAAGCAAAATGAAAATTATTCATATAGTATTAAAACGCATGAAATTGCATTAATGAACGTATCGTTAAGTATTCGAAATCGTGTCAAACATTATTCTAACTATTGCCAAATGAGACACTTTTAGTTTAGTTAGTTTAGTTTAGTTATATTAACGTCCCGTTTGAAGCAACACTAGGGCTATTTGAGACACTTTTAGATAACGTTTAAAATGCTATAACCTTTTTTAGAACGGACCCTTATCAGTAACAGAACCACATTGTAAACGAGACTATTGATTGACAGTTTTATGACGTAAGCAAAAGTCATACAACCTGCTATCACAAAAGAAGGGGGAAGGGGAATTACAACAGTTATTCGAAAAATAGTTACACTTGTTTCATGGAAGGGGATGTTCGTTTTCCACACTTCTTTCAAGGATAAAAGGGAGAGACATATATGTACGTCCTTGACCTTATGTAGAGGGGTTGACAACGTTATGTCGATTTCTGTTTATTCCCGTTTTCTGTTTGTATTCATTTATTAAACTACTAGTTTATACGTCCTACGTTGCTCGCAATCAAAATACTTCGTTAGTAATAGTTTTAAAAAAAATTAAAAAATCATTCTTTATAAAATATTATAATATACATAATAGTTTTAGCGTCTCATGTTTTTAATTAAAATCAGAATGTCAATTAAACCAGATTATTTTTTAAAAATGCCGATAAAATTCCTTATTTCACAATCGTTTGCATTTACATAATTGTTTCTTAAATTTGGAAGAAAACAAAATGGCGAAAAGTAGAGAAAAATTACAGGGAAAGGAAACTGCATCATTGAAAAGGAAGAAGTTTGAATTTTAAAATGATAAAAAAACGTTACTTGTACAAAAATTTGTCTCGAAGTTGCTGTAGAAAAACGATAACATTTCGATGCATTCTAATTAATTGAAAAGTTAACAGTATTCTTATAAAAAAGTTAACAGTATTATAACTTCCATACTTTGAAAAGTTAACAGTATTCTCTTTCTTTTAAATAATAAGTACACAAGGTTTGATTTATTTCGGCCCAGTTCTTTAGATCTATAACACATATACACAGCCGCAGTGACTGCATTTATATTAAGATTATATTTTTAATATTGGCAATTTTTTTTACCGAGTTTTTGTAGATAGATTGACGAGTAGAGAACACATAAATACAATTTTTAAGATTAAAAATGTAGTTTTTAAAAAATTTTTATTTCCGAATGGCTTAAAAAAATTCACCAGTTTTACATTTTGTCTATATATTAAAAGAATTTATTTTTAAAAAGTGTAACATAATTTCTAACAAAAGAATTCAGAAGTAAATTGTAATTGAAAAATGAGTTCAATAACAAATACTAACAGGTATAAAAACAAATTATTGGATTTTAACACTTGCAAATTTTAACCTTTTGTTCTGCTTGCTTTTTTAAAAAATGAATGATACTCTTTCATTCTGTCCATTTCAGTTATGAAATTTCTTTTTCCTGTTAAGATATATGTGGCGTCATGCAGGGCCCGAGCCTAATTGGGGCCCAAGGCAAAAACTTCTTTGGGGGCCCCACTCTGCTTCACTTCTTTAGTAATGAAGAACCGTGCATAGAACTTGTCTACGGTAGTTTTCGTTAATTAATTCAAAATGCTCTTTAAACTTACAACTAAAAACACTCCTAGTCTTCACTCGAAGTGCCACATTTAACCATTGAATTTAAAATGCAATCTGACAAAATACTAAGGCAAGATTTATATTAGAATGCTTTCTACAACTATCTTAAGCATCTGTCTATAAGAAAAACTCCTTAATCTCATTAACTAAATATTAGTCATTTTTAAATGAAAAATACGCAAATGTCTCAACATTTATTTTCATATGTAGGAGTATTTAAATATTTCTTGCATTTATTGCGAACGAACTTCATTATTTAAGAAAGGTAATTATTTTATCAGTCTCAGATTTTACACTGTGCTGATATTTCGTTTAAAAAAAGTTCATTAAAGGAGGAAACGTAAAATAACCTTTCTATTCGATTTGAGACCCCCTTCTAATGTGGGAGCCCGGGGCAACTGCCCCGTATGCCTCAGCCTTAGTCAGACTCTGGCTTCATGAAGCAACTTGTTAAGCAATTAAGTTCGATTAATTACTTTTAAACAAAGAAATATTTTCATTCTTAAATTTTAA
>JAPMOR010002074.1:1047-38702 GCA_026543865.1 Argiope aurantia
TATAACCTTGAAATTTGCCTAGTATTTTTCTACGAATATTTTTGAAACTTGTTTTTCTTTGTTCCTGTAGTTTACTATTTCATATTAAATTCTTAAAATCATATTCCTTTTTCTGCAGGGTGCCATGTGGAACTCAATTCTAACTCCGGAAACATCTCCTCACCAGCTTTTGGAGTGGTGAATTACCCATCCAATCAGGAATGTACTTACAGGATTTCGAGACCAGGAGGCGGACCACTGTCTCTCAGATTCAATAGATTTGAAGTAGCCCCTGATGATTTCATACAGGTCAGTTATGGAAATGATTTTTCTAAATATATATATATAAAGAAAATAAATCATTAATTTGATAATAAATCTTTATTGCATACTTTCATCACAGTAATTCCAAGTTAGCCATGATTTGCGTGTTTTGTACTGGCAACTTGTCCTGATTAGTAAATTTAATACGTAGAATTAATGTGCAGCAGTTTATTCAGAAAATTCGTGATTTTTACAACAATTAATTTAATTCATTAAGATTAAAGTTTATTCAATTAATATTTAGCCTTATACTACAAATCTAAAAAAAATTATTTGAAACATAATTTGACCAAATATTTCAAAGACTATTATTAAACGTGAGTTTATACTCGGACAGTTATAAGATCGCCAGTAGGCAGCGCATGCTTATAAAGGTTGAAAAATGTTATTCAGTCCATGACAAGTACTTGCCCCAACGAGGCAACAGCATGCCTCTGTATTGTATTTTTTTCTTACTACACAAACGTTTGTAGAATTTGTAGGGGTGCTTTTTTTGCATGAAAAAATTGATCATTTATCATAAATTATGACACTTAGTGAAAAAGAAAAATTCAGGGACGCCAATATGGGAATTTATAGCCAAGTATGGAATACCTGAATCTATCTTATGAAATTGTGGCAAACATATATCAGTCCTTTCTAGGCATACGCTACCTACTGGCCGTCTTATAACTGGCTGAGTGTAAAACCATCTTTAGTTTAAACAATCAAGGATTATATTTGCAATTCCACAACTTATTTATATATCAAAACCATTTTTTGAAAAAAAAAAACTAAAAAATATTTTTAAATACTCAATAATTTGATTTCATATTTAAAATTAAAAATAGAATATCATAATAATGATTAAATTCAATTTAGAATTGAGTATTTCGTGTTTGTGGTAATTTTTCTGCTGGAATACCAGTGTCCTCATTGAAGGCAAGTATTTGATGTATCAAGTTGTAATTTAGGAAACAAACAAACTGGGATCAGCATCGATAGTTTTTGTACCGAAATTGGAATTTAATTTACATATTATTTCACCAAGATTGAGGTTCAAACCTTTAACTATTTTGAATACAATTTCAAACTTCTAACTCGACAATTCAAATCAGATAATTGAAATATAGTGAAACTTAATTTAAACAGAAATCGTTATATTCTTTATGTATGAGGGATGTCTTTTCTAGAAGTAGCGAAAATAATAATGATTTCGTATCATTTCTAATTCTCTGCTATTCCTTTGGAAGTACGATGGTATTTACTGAAAGTAGCGAAAATAACAGTGATTTCGTATCATTTTTAATTTTGCCTTGTTTCTTCAGGTGTATGATGGCGAAAGTGCAACCGGGGTTCGCTTGCATCCTGGTGAAGGTTTCAGTGGAAACAGTAGGCCTTCCATTACTTTAACAGCCAGCAGTGGAAACATTTTTCTTAATTTCCTCACTAATCCCATGTACACAGCTGCTGGATGGATTGCCAGTTTCAGTGCAGGTAACAATAAAAAAATCTTAAAACATATATATTCAAAAGAAAATTTTATCTTAAATCTTAAAACATAATGTAGCTAAGAGTACTGGAGTAGTATTTTATGAGTTTTAATTACAGATTATACCGAGAAATCAAAGAGGATATTCATTTAGATAAAATTCAGCCATAAATATTTGTTCTGCAGAAATACAGTCAATTATTTCCCACATTTCTAGAGATAAAATATATTTATTAATAAGTAGAATTCTGTCTTAAACCTTGTACTACAATAATATAAATAGAGGATTATCGGCTTCAGTATAGGTAACAACTAGAAGTTCTAGATGATACAAGGAAAGAATTTTGTAACAAATCTTTTATAATAGCAATGTTAACAATAAAAGGAATTTCAAAAATATATTTCATTCAGTAAAGAAACTTTAAAGTGATTATTAAATACAGTAATTCGTCAATTCATGGCACTGCAGCAGAAGATTCATTTAAAAAAAATGACTTTTTTATGAAACTAAATTTCTCACTTTAGGTACACCACACTACAAAATTCTCTAGATTTTAGAAAAGCTAAATTAATGAAATTTAATAAAGATGCTAGCGCCTAAAAGCTGCCTAAAATTATTCTCCAAAATATCTTATCTTATTTCAAAAAAATGCCTGAATAATTTATTCATAAAAAAATAGAAGAAAAATTAAATAATATATAATAAAAGAATTTTTGCTCAAATATTGAAACGAAATGATTAAAAAATTAAGTTAAAGGAAATAGTCTAGGAGAAGATAAATGGAAAAAAAATTAAGTAATACTTAATAGAAGGATTATTTGCACAATTATTAATCCTAGAATTTGTGACTTTTTATTTTTTACTGAATAAATATATGTGCTTTAAATAATAACATATAATTAAGAAACATTTTTTATTTTATTTTTTTTGTAAAATTTAAAAAAAATTAAAATGTACCACATGGCTACATGATAAATTAAACTATATCTCAATGACACAAATCACATTATAATAATTCTACAATAAAAATAAAAATCCCTTTCTATCAATATATTTTTTGCAATGCAAGAAATAAAAATATTTTGATAATATTTTTAATAGTAGAATTATTCATACAACAACCAGATTTATAGATATAAGATATTTTTTCAAGTTTCCAGTTTATATATATATATATTCTGATGCAATAGTGAGTGTTTCGAAATTCCTTTTTAGCATAAATTTTGATAAATATTTTTCTAAAAGAGCAATATATGGCCTGTGTATTATTGCCCTTTAGAACAGTTATATAAAGCTTATAAATAAAAATAAAAATTGTTTTAAAACATATTAAAAAATTAAGCCACAGGGGACAATCTAGGAGAAGAGGAAAGAAAGAAAATAATAGCTAGAAGTTGTAAAAGATACTCAATTTTAAATTTTTCCTATGATAACAGATATATTTTAAGCTCTACGATACCAGAAGACGCATCGAAATCCCATTTTTGCACACTTAGACATTTACGTATACGTTTTTGAAGTATATAGGTGCAAAAAAGGAGCCTCTCTAATCAAGAAACTCTTAAAAGTGTGCTAAGATCTTTAAAGTAAAACTTATGACACTAAAAGTATACCAGGATATTTAAAGGGAAACTTAAGATGTTATAAGTATACTATAATATTTATAGGAAAACTTGAGATATTAAAAGTATACTAGGTGAGTTAAAGGGAAACATAGGATGTTAAAAGTATACTAGGATGTTTAAAGGAAAACTTAAGATATTAAAAGTATACTAGGATATTTAAAGGAAAACATAGGATTTCATAAGTACAGTAGGATATTTGAAGGAAAACTTGTGATATTAAAAGTATACTAGGAGAGTTAAAGGGAAACATAGGATATTAAAAGTATACTAGATTATTTAAAGGAAAACTTAAGGTAGTAAAAGTATACAAGGATATTTAAAGGAAAATTTAAGATATTAAAAGTATACTAGGTTATTTAAAGGAAAACTTAAGGTTATTAAAAGTATACTAGGTTATTTAAAGAAAAGCTTTAGATATTAAAAGCATATTAGAATATTTAAAGGAAAACGTAAGATATTAAATGTGTACTAGGATATATAAAGAAAATGTTTAGATATTAAACGTATACTAGCATATTTAAAAGAAAGCTTAAGATATTAACAGTATATTAGGATATTTAAAGGAAATGTTTTAAAGTAATTTTATCTTTCAGATTGTCCTCAACTGTCTGTGGGAGAAAGAGCTATCGCATCAAGTAGAGAGACAACATTCGGCGCTCGAGTGATGTACGTGTGCCCCATTGGACAGGAATTCAGTTCTGGAGGTGACAAGATTTTAGCAGAATGCATGCAGGGAGGGAACTGGAATGTATCGCACATCCCAGCTTGCCAAGGTACGTATACTTTTAAATTACAACATGCCGCTTTCACCCTGCGATAACGCAGTGCATTTTTATTTTCTCTCAGATTTACATTCTTTTTTCAGAAAGAAGAAGAAAAAACATTGGTAGATTATTTGGAAGCTATCTTGTTGCACTTTGAAAGTGTCAGATAGTTAGAATATTGCCTATTCCCAAACTTAAGTATAGCAGCATCTTGAAAACATTTAAATTCGATAATATTAATAATAACATATAGTTGCAATTCTTTTAATTTGCGACGTTACTTTCTTACTATTAGATGACATAGTGTTGACTTGTTTTCAGTTGGTTTTATGTTACTTTCTAAAAAAAAGATGGGCAAGCTGTTTAGGAATTATCTTGTTACGCTTTCAAAGTCCATTGCATAACATGGAAGTTGGTTACACTCCAAATTCTTGTACTGCACCAACTTCAGGATATTTAAACTTCATAAAAAATGATAATAAATGAATCACAAATCTTTTAATTTGGATTATGGTATCTTTACTAAACAACGGTGCAGTGCAGTTTTATTTCATGCTAATTTTCAGATAAAATACGGTAAGAGGTACGGTAATAAAAAGAGATCAATTGTTCTGTACTGTTGGTAGGAAAAGATTTTTAACAACTTAAAATTATATTCAAATTTTATTTACTTTGAAGAAATATCCCATAATTTATTTGTTTAGTATAATAACTTTTCTATTCAAGAAAATTATTCGTATATTAATATTCGATCTGTCTTTATCATTAAATAAAAGAAAAATATTTTAAAGCTGAAATGCATCGTTTTTACAGAAAAACAATAATTTGTTTTTATACATAAAAGTATCTGAATATTTCTGAATTCTTTATGTGGCAATCAAAAAGTACTAAAAATTTTTTCAATTTTTTTCTTTTTTTTTCTTTTTTGTTATTGGCTACATTGTCAAATTACCGTCTAACCAATTAAAAAAATTATCATATTTATACCATTCTTCCTCTTTTCCTTATTTGTAGAGAAGTACTGTGGTCCTGTGCCCCAAATCGACAATGGCTTTGCAGTGGCCGCTACCAATGTCACATACCGTGGGCAGGCAACCTACCAATGCTACGCAGGCTTTGGATTCCCTGGAGGCCGCCCCACAGAAACTGTGCGCTGTTTAGAGACGGGACGCTGGGAAAGATTGCCCACTTGCTTAGCTTCTTCATGTCCGCCCTTGCCAGACACGCCCCATGCTGTCCGGACTTTGCTCAACGGAGAAGGTAGTCGTTATGGCACGGTTATCCGATTCGAGTGCGAGCCCGGATACAGGAGGACTGGAGTTCCTGTCATTGTCTGCACCACAGTTGGACAGTGGTCGTATGAGCCTCCAGTGTGTGAACGTAAGAAAGAAAGCATTCTTTTTCAACTTGTTTCTGTACGTTCACCTTCTGTGTAACATATTAAGAAAGGCAGTTGTTTTAGTTTAAAATAATATTGTGAACAATTAGATCCTAAGAAACTACGAATTTCACAACAAAATAAATCTTTGAGTAGATTAAATTAATTCAGAGGAAAATAATATCTTACTTACTAAAATTTGATACGTAAGGGAGTAAATAGAGTAAGTAACCAAAATTTGAGCTTGTTTCCTAGTGCGTAATTTCAATGTCCGCATTGATCATACAAGTTTAATACATAGACAACTTTTAATTGATGAACGTTACACTAGTTGTTCAACATGCCATGTTAATTTAGTGTTCCGAATGTTTTAATTGACTGTCCAGCTATTAAGTACCATCGAACCATTTAAGTACCATTTCTTTAATTCATTAATTATAAATATGCAAACAACCCGAACCAAATTTTTTAGAGTTTTATAAGCTACTTTTTTTCCATTTAGTTTAGTTTTTCTTATTACTATCATTTTTTGTCTGTTTATTCTGTTTTTTTTTAACTTTTCCAAAGACTAGTGGTTTGAGATTTCATTTATGCTCTCTATTTTTATCATATCTATAGCGCAGTGTGGCCATATATGGCTTTTGCGCCAATAAACACAAAACCAACCAAAACTTGGATTTTTGATTGAGAAGGATTATTAAAATTATGTTCATAAGAATATTGTTTCATCTTAATTTTTCTTAATCCAGGTTTGCAGAATTTATGAACGGTTAACAAACAACAAATTTCTTTGAGAAATGGAAGGGGTGGAATTTTTTTTTAGATTTTATCGGAGTTAATCAGTATAAATATAACAAAAAATTTGAAAACGGTTTTTCTTCCACTTCTTCAGAAAGGTCTAACTCCAGATAAAATGAAAAAAAAAAAAAATGCAGATAATTTTTTTCTTGCTAAATGTTTCTATTCTTAATGTATTTACATTGGAAGAGAATTTGCTGTAAAGTTGCATTCTGCTTGTAAATTTTTCAAAGTGACGTGGAAGCGAGTTGGAATTTGAACAGCTTAGTTTTCTTTAGATACTTCTGAAAGAGTGGTAGAGGAACATCCATATTCTGTCAAAATGTACTACTTATTGTTTGGACATACTATTACTGAAATGTTTAAAATTAGTATTATATTTTGAGATTTTAACCGTTCTGAGATCTAGCCTTTTATACATTTTGAACTGTTCAAATCAACCATTGTACGATCAATTGAATGACATAATTCATTTTTGTATATCCTTATATAGTCAGAAGCCCAAATGAATTTAATGATAGTAATATTAATCATCTTTTCATTTTTTGCCAAGATACTGCTAACATATTTATAATGAATATTCGATGATTGAAGTATTTTTAGAAAAGATATACCAAAGAATTTTTGTATTTTGATACAGGGGTTAAGTGTCCAGTATTGCCAGAAATAGAAAATGGATTCATTATTGATAAGGACAAGGATTACTTCTTTGGTGACGAAGGACGAATTCAATGTTTCAAAGGATACAAACTGGAAGGAAGTCCGACCATCAAATGTCTCGACGACCAAACATTCAGCAATAGTTCTATGTGCAAAGGTAGGTTCAAAGTATTATAATTTTATTAAATTCATAATCTCTTGCATCTTTTAATCTTACTAAAATTATAATAAGCGCCAATAAACTTTGTTATTCTTTAACTGTTAAATAATATACATCTTTAAAAGGATAAAGATTATGATTTGAGAATCATTATTTTCTTAAACATATATAGATTTGAAGATTAATGATTTGAAAATCCTTATTTTCTTAAATATAAAATTATTTGCAACTTGATTTGAGAATCATTATTTTGTTGAATATATAATTTAAAATAATAGTTTCGTTTGGTGAAATAAGATGCAGTCCATCAAGGTTAGTTGACATTGTAAAATTAATATGGTAAGTAAATAGCTAGTAGCCAAAATCAGTCAATTAATAATTTACTCTGAGTGAGCTAAACTTATTACGTTAATTCATCTTTTGTCATTCTAATTTAGATATAGATGAATGTGTCTCATCTTCCTGTGATGCTGCTTCAACGAAATGTAATAATACTGATGGAGGCTTTTATTGCAAATGTCGAAAAGGATTTGAACCTAATATGGGTATGAAAAAGTTTTAATGAAATACTTAATTTTTCCATACTTTTCAAAGCTTTATTTAAAGTTTTATCCTTCATTGTTATTTTTATTGCCATGAAAATTATTTTTAATTAGTATATTTCAAAATATTCTATGTACACTCTATGAGTACACTCTGTGATAAGATTGTTAATTAAAAACGAATACATCTACCTCCTTTTGTCTGTTAATTAGTTTTGAATATTACTCATTAATGACTGCTATTTGTCTGTTTAGTAGCGATGAATATAACTTAGTGTCTGTTAGTTACCGAGGAACACTGCTAGGTTCCATTATCTATTTGGTAATTAGTGATGAGTATGTCAACTTTTTGAGGATAAATTGGAATTCTCCGTATCAATTTGGATTTCAGCATTTTTAAATTAATTCTTGAATGGAAATTATTTTATCTTCCATATTCTAATAAATTTAGTTTCATTATATTGGTATCTTATGTTATATGTCCAAATTGTCTTTGAAAAAATCCTTGCACTTCACAAGGCAAGCAATATCTTATTTCTTTTCAAAGGATTAAAAAAGAACGAGGTCATATTATTTTAAAAAAAGGATTCCCTTTTATATTTACAAATTAAAATCATCTTTTATATAAAAATAAATAGTAAAAAGGGTAATAATCCATTATTATCTTAATTTGATATGCAATTAAATACCCACTTCATTGGGAAGTTGTAAATTTTCGCAATCTCTGAAGTTTTTTATAAGACTTTATTTTTATACGAACGAAATATTTTGCAGAATGTCGTCCAGTTGGAGATTTAGGAGTCGGAAATGGCAACATCCCAGACAGTCGTATTAAAGCTTCAGGAACTGAAATCGGTTACAGTAAAAATGTAAGTTTTTATGCCAGCACTTCTAAAGCTATTCTACATCATGAATTTACATTTTATTCAGTCATTTCGTTCATAAATATTATAAAATAAAAATATATTAAAATTTCATGTTATAGGGTGTCCGTCTTGACAATGCTGTGGGCTGGTGCGGCAACATCCAGCGTCCAGGAGAGAACTGGATCCAGTTCGATCTTCGTGCTCCAGTTGTCATTCGAGGTTTTAGGACTCAATCCGTATCGAGACCAGATGGATCTCAGGCTATCCCTCTGGCTGTGCGATTACAATACAGTGATGATCTTACAGACCTCTTCCGTACTTACGGAGATCCATTTGGACAAGTAAGTAGATTTTTCCATCTACAAAATCCAATGTTTGTTTTGCATTATCTAATTATCTAATCATTTGTTATCTTTTCTTTTATAGCCCATCGATTTCCGCCTCACTCACAATGGCGGATCTGGTCTCTCGATTGTGAGTCTACCAGTTCCTGTGGAAGCCAGATATGTGAGAATCCTAGTCATGGACTATGTTGGAGCACCATGTGTAAGGGTGGAGCTCATGGGATGCACAAGACAAGACTGTCTCGGTAAGTTATTATTCATTTATAACTATTATTTATTTATTAAATGATTAAGTTTACTTCATTCATATTCTTGATAAAAAAGAAGGCTTAAAAAATTGTGGATAACTACAAGACACTGGTGCATTCTGTAATACATTTAAAATTATATTGATCAAATATTTTTTAGTTAAAAAATATTTCTTAATCTATATTAATCCGTTTTATGAGGAAAATTGGAAAAATAATTATTTTTATTTAATTGCTGCAAGTAAATTTTTGTTTTCAGAACCAATTATTCCTTTGTCTGACTATTTAAAAATTATTCCAACAAATAGCTCAAAAAATTAGCGAAATTAACTTAAGAAATGAAAATGGCTCAATATGCTTGAATAAATAAGAGATTTCTATGGATTCAGTAATGTTTCTGAATTTTTGGTACTGGTAATGTGATTCTTTAACAAGTGAAAACAAATTTTCCGATCTAAGGACATATAAAAAGGGTAAGATAACAAAAAATAAATATTTTTGCTTACATGATAATAGATAAAACTTTATTTTCCTTCTAGTTATTTAATTACTGTATCGGTTTAAGAGATGTTGAAATTTTCATTGGTCACTTTGAAGGCGCAGAGACTTTAATAAAGATAATTATTTTATATACTTTTTGTCATTAATATTTTTAAAAAGCTGTATAAACACGTGCATTGCCCAATTTATTTTAAATTCCAATGATTTATCGAGAAAAATACTTCAAACCTGTGGAATAAAAGCATTTCAAAATACTGTTTACGTTACATTAAGTTATATCAGAGGAAAAATAATAAAGAAATATGCATTGAAAAATTAATAATTAGTTTAGTTATATTCAGTTCAATTAACCTGAATACATGGCTTAAAAAATTAGAAAATATTTATGAAAGATTTAATTTAAAATCTACACATATATATTCATACAAAAATTATATCAGTCATAATTACCAAAATACCCAAACTTTAATTACCAATACCCAAATAATAATTACCAATACCCAATAATAATTACCGTCATAATTACCAATACTCAATAATAATTATCAAATAATAATTACCGTCATAATTACCGATACCCAATAATAATTACCGTCATAATTAACAATACCCAAACTTTTTTAAGGCACATTAATATGTGCCTTAAAAAAGTTTGTGTATTATTTATCCATTTTGCAATTTTTGTTTATACATTAATAAATTCATTTTCTCTGAAAATATCGTAATCTCTTTTAAACAGATGTTAATGAGTGTCTGGACAACAATGGTGGTTGTGATCAAAGGTGTATTAACAGCCCTGGCAGCTACAATTGTCTATGTAACGTCGGATACGAACTTTATACTAAGAATGGTACCAGCGGATATTACATTCCCGGAAGTGAAACTGGTACCAAAATTGGAGACAAATATGTCCTCAACAAGACATGCGTCCGTAAGTCCTTTACCCTTTTTTTCTACCTCGTTGAAGAAAATTGTTGATGTTCCGATCTAAATTCGTGTTTTTACAAAATCAGGAATCGTTTGTCAGCGAAAAAAACTCTTACTGAGATGTTTAGCGAAGCGCGATCCGTATTAAATGTATGATAGGTATTAGATGAAAAATTATATCTATTAACTGTAAAACCAATAACATAATAAACGGAAAATGTTGGTGTTCAGCCGTAATTATCAACTAGGATTTTTTTATGAAAGAATTACTTCAAAATTAGATAATAATAGCAAATGCTGTTTTATCAGAGTGTGAGGGAAATAAATCCTCCTCTTTAACCCCTTTTCATTTAATTGTCATTCATAGCGATTTAGTAAGGACAATTTTCCTTTGATGGTTCCTTAAAAGATGTTTACAGCTGAACTGAAACTCAAGAATATATCTTGTGTTATCCGAACCTGAATTTGAAAAAAAAAATTATTATAGTTATTTGACGATTTCGTTTGCATTTTAGACTTTAATAATTTCCTCGATTAAGTTAATGAAGTTTTATAATGAATGGATTTGAAAATTACTTGAGACATTAAAACATTCATAAAATCGCTCATGACAAAGAATTTTGTAATTTCATTCCTTTATGTTCTTGTCAATAAAGCAGCAAAAACAAAGGAAAATATTTGTGCATTAAAATCTTTTAATGCACAAATATTACGCTTTGCGTATTTAAAAAAATACCTTGTTGTATTTTTTTTGGATCAATACAAATAAAAATATTGCCTCTTAAAAATCTTGCCCAATCATAAAATATAATCATTCTGTGTTTTCTTTCACTTCTAGACATTTTTATTTATTAAATTTCTTCTCGTTTTCTTTTCACAGCTAAGAGTTGTCCAGGGTTTGGGCCAATCGAGAATGGTCGAATCTTGTCCACAAAGTCAGAGTTCCATTTCGGAGATCTGGTGAGCTTCCAATGCGATTTCGGTTTTGTCATGTCTGGTAGTTCAGTGTTGCTCTGTAACAGTAACGGAGAGTGGAACGGAACTGTACCATCTTGCAAATGTAAGACATTATTTATATTCATTAAAATGCCATTTTAAAATATTTTGAGAGCATTTTTCATTTTCATGACTGTCAAATTCAATGAAAATATCTGACCTATTTTTATTTTATCTCTATAGTTGCCCACTGTCCATCCATCACCTCAGATCCCAAGCAAGGACTCGAAATCCACATGGATGAAGAGATGGAAACCATTCCATACTTGGAAAATGTGACCATCAGCTGCGAAGAGACGGGAAGACCTCTTAGGCCGACTGCATCTTCCAATTTCAGACAGTGTGTCTATAACCCTCAAACAGGAAAGCCCAATTATTGGTTGTCAGGAGAGCCTCCTATGTGCCCAAGTAAGCAAGGATTTACTGTAAAAGTCTACGAAGTAAATTTTTTAACAAAAAAGCTACGATAAGTTCACCTTTTCAGCAACTAATTGTGCGATATAAATATATGTAATTTACAGGGGTGACAGTGGTTCTAATTCAAAGATGTTAAGCTTAAAAGCTAGTACTGGATAAATTAACGAAATTTAAATTAATATTGCCGCACTGAAAAGAGGCAGTTGACTCTCCATGGCCGAATGGGCATAGCATTGATCTCATAATCAAGAGATTGTAAGTTCGAATCCCGCTAGAGACAATGCGATTCACAGTTTGTGTAAATATTTCATTCCTTGATTTTATGTTTCCCTTTATTTCATGTTCCAGAAGATTCTGGACATTTCTTTAGTTTACCAGACAAGTGTTCTGGACTTTTCTTACTGTCTTCAGAAAAGTATTCTGGAACTTTCCCTGCTAGTATAAAAGCAGAAGATTTATCAGTCACTGTGTTCTCAGTTCTGAGTTGAGTTAATAAATTGGTTTGGCTTCCACTTCTTGTGTGTGACATTGAGTTCCACACTAAAGAAGCTAAGTGATAATAATTTGATTGGTTGAAATCAAAGAGTATGTTTGCATTGCAATATTGTTAATCATTTGTGATCAGTCAGAACAAATAATTGGTCAGTATTAATAAATTGGTTTAGCTCTATTTCTGGAGTGTGTCATTGCGTTCCACATTACAGTATCTACGTGACAATATGAACTGGAAAAAAAAAGACTGCAGTTTTTATTGAAAAAAAGTAGTGACATCATCATTAATCTAAGTATTTTAATTACCTAGTAAATACTTGCACTAATTTTTTTTTTAAATGTCAGAAAACCTTGGGGCTTTCTGGGCATTTGCTCTACAACAAATACTCGTTCCGAGCCTTGAGTTTGACATGCTCGTTCTAATCCCATTTGAATCTACATATGTAGCCATCAAAGATTCTAATAAAATAGGATTGGGTTATCATCTTTTGAGCTAAACGCTCATATATTGCAGGATAACCTCTTAATATACATTATTACTAACTAATCAATATAAGTTAATATTTTGATAAAACAGAAAAATATATTGTAATCTTATTGATTTAATGACATTGTTATAAAAATGCTTTTCACCACAGGAATTGATTGCGGCACCCCACCTGAGACAACTGGATCTGTATACGGACAGTATGTGGACACTCGTTACCAATCTAGTTTCTTCTTCGGTTGTGAGGAAACTTTTGGTGTGGCTGGCAAGTCTAGTTTCGGAGATAACATTGTCAGATGCATGGAAGATGGCACATGGGATTTCGGAGATCTAAGATGTGAAGGTAATGTTCATTTTTTTTCTTTATTACTATAAGGGAAGGCAAGAAAGGTTTCTTTTTTAAAATGGGAATATAATTCATTTATCAAACCAAAATTTTAGTTGAAGGCTCATATAAATATGTCAATCAATCAGTAAATGTATTGTGTGTTTTTTTGTATTATTTCCAAATGAATTAATTTTTTGAATTTATTTCAGAGAATTCATGTATTTAAGAAACAATAATTATTTTTGGCTATAATTTGTTAACTGGCTGAAATGAAGCGCCAGAGTAAATCTAATGAAAGCAATTCAAGAAAGCAGTAAATTTTACTGACTGACAGACATAATTAAAACTTGATACGAATCATATTTCTCTAAAAATTTTTGATTTGATATAGATATATTTATATTATAAAAAGATAGGTTACTTCAAAATTACATCAGTTCAGTAATTTTGCCACGTAATTGAAAAATGGTAATAAAGAATTTTAATTATCGCTTAAATAGGACGCAATGGCTTAGTAAAAAGTCTCAGTTTCAGAACTATAAGATTCACAGCACGTTTTCACCACAATTACATTATGCACATGCGCCTGATTGATGTTAAAATTGATGTCGAAGGTAAAATGATCCCACGATGTGTGTGCGTGAAAGTTCATATAGGATGTGTTGGCTTGGCCAAGACTATGCTATTATTTGGCCAAGGCTATGCTACCTAAGTTAGTTACGTACAAAAATTGGTACCAATATATTTATGAAGCAATTGCTTACTGACTGTATTTAAATTAAAAATGTTTAAAGGACTTACTTTGCTCATTACCTGATTGGTTAAATTTATAAGGAAAAAAAACAGATTCTTTAAAAATTCGGTCATCTTATTAACATCTTATTAGAAATACATATTAGTCATAGCAGAAAATTAAGCTTTTTCTTTGTTTTGGTTTTGAAAGTTTCTAAGAATGATGCAGAATTTAAAAAAATATGATGGAGTAGTAGGAAGCATGAGGAATATAATGACTTTCAAATACTGTTTTAGAGATATTCAAATATTGCAAAGACATCGATTCGCTGTGGATCGATATAAATTACCTATGGATTGGCAACAACTTGATTATTTTTTTGTCCATCTATAGGTCCTGTTTGCGAAGATCCTGGTCGACCTCCGGATGGAGTACAAATGGCATCCAGCTACGAGCATGGCTCTGAAGTGATGTTCAGTTGCGAGAGACCTGGATTTATTCCTTACACTACTGATCCCATTACTTGCTCTAAAAGTAAAATTTTCATTGCATTTCATATCTTTTAAATTCATAAAATATTTGTCACCTTATTACCAATTTTTTGAATACCAGCTAGTTCTTCTTTAACATATCTTATTAATATTCATAATGTGCTTAATTTTTTTCTACCTGATTTGAAATTTAGCTACGATTTCGAAAATTTTATAATGTTCATAGTATGACAGTGAAGTATGTTTCGATTTCATCCCACAATTTTCTGTATGTTTGCAAAATGGAATATTTTAGTTCAATTTATAATAAAAATTTTAACACTGAATATTTATCAGCTCCATACCGACCCCAAATTTTAAGTTAGAAACTTTTTCAAACGTTGCTTTTTTGAGTTTGGCATATTTTAGCAACATTTTCAAACGTTGCTTTTTTGAGTTCGACATATTTTTGCAACATTTTCAAACATGGCGTTTTTGAGTTTCACATATTTTCAGTATAACAAATGCCGAAGTCAACAACAGCTCCATACTAGCTTGTGCAATGTAAAAGCTTCAAATTTATTTGAATTGCACATCTGAGAGAAGTTATAGGTTTTCATAAGAGTGATACGAAATGCAAGATTTCAAATTCGTTAGGGTTAAATTCCTTTACCGTTGTATATATATGTTACCGACAATGTCTGAAATGCTGACTTTCTATAGAATATCTTCGCACCTTATAAAATGCCGGGCGTTTTTTATGCAAATACGAAAGGAATTCCATGATACAGCTATTATTTAAACAATTTATTAATTGTTAGTTTAGATGTCATTTTCACCATCTTTATTAGAATAGTCACAGAAGGTTTGAATTTTTTTATGACACTTCGTTCATGCATATGATATGTATTACTAGTTTCCTTTAAACACTTACAACAAGCAGCAGAAACGGAGACAAGCATATCATCATCATATTGGTTTAATCCACCTCAAATAAACAAATAATTATAACCTCAATTCATATTTTTGAAACAGGAAATAGGCTATAGAATAGGAAGTAAATGAAATATGGGAAATATTGAACATTTCATACATTGCCGACCAGTTTTTTCGGCATTCTGACGTCATATATTGACAGCAACAAAGAGATTAAAGCAAGAGGCATAGCATTCAAAAATGAGAAAATACAAGGGAAAGTTGAATAAAGAAATACAAAAAAAAAAGAAAACCATAAGCATAGGAAAATAAAGAAATAAAAAGAAAGTCACATGCCCAAACACAATAGATGCAATAATACCAGAAAACTGCTTCTTTTTATTTATATAAAATTGCCATTTTAAAACTTTTTAAATAATTCCCAATATATGTTTTGCCGTGAAAAGTTATTCTCTGGTTTTAATTATTGATTTATCTATTATCGAAGGAAATTTCTTCATCTATGGACTATTTTGCAATTTTCATATAGAGAGGATATAATTTTTTTCATAATATTTCGGATGATTTTCACTTAAGAAATAAAATTAGAAAAATAAATAAAGAAGAAAAAAATTAAGCAAAATATTTAAGAAAAAATAAATATTGTAAAAAAATAAATTAATTAAAAAATAAAATTAGGCAAATAGCATAATAGCATGTCCCAAATACCATAGTTCCACCTATAATAACTATCATAATTCAAATTATTTAAATAATTTTCTTCTGATAGATAATTAAAATATGAATTAATAAAGAATCTCACCGCGATTTTCTAAACATACGGTATTTTTTTTATTCGTTAATTTAAAAAAAACATTATAATTAATCAATACAATGCAACATGCAACATTATGGAAGCTTTATACGATTCACAACATTTGCTTTACTTGATTTTATGTGAATTTCTTATTTTTTTACAGATGCCGAATGTAAAGTCATTCGACCTCTAGGCATTACGTCTGGGGTTATACCGGATAGCGCTATCAATGCAACTTCGCAGAGAGTTAATTATGAAGCTAAGGTATTGCCTATTCTACTATAAATCTATCAAACACATTCCTTTTTTTCATTGTTCTTTTTTATCTCTTTTTCTTTGTTCTTCTTATAAATCTATCATAAACATTTACGTTTTTTTCTCTGTTCTTTTAGTAATCACACAGTAAAATAATAGTTCAATCTTTTCTGCGTTTCTAAAAATATACTTCATATTTATAATCGATGAAATATGGAATTTTTCTTCTTAAAGTGGAAAAAAGAGATTTATATTTGTCATATCGTTAAAATATATTGATTTTCTTGGGAACAATAACTTATGCTCACAATATATAGTAGTAAGAATTGAAAAATTTCAGAAATATGTATTTAACATTTAACTCTTCATTGGTGCTGCTACGGGAGCATTGGGCTGCATGCATATATTACGCTTAAAATGCCATATAATTAATTTATTTTAAACGATATAGACACTTTTAATAGGATCGCAACTCCTAAGTTTGGTTGCTAAACTCAAAATAATTGGGTTACATTTTAATGTATTAAAATTTCGGATGCGACCAACGAATAATTAGAAGTCTCATTATTTTTATTGACGAAAGTTAAACAAATTTAAGCACACAATCATACATTTCTGTATCCTTATAAGATTTGTAACAGTGATTATTATAAATTCTTTTTCTTCTTTGTAAAACAACTTAAGATCATAACGTTATATATAATTCTATTCTGAAAGTTTCTTAGTTTCTGCTACCATCGAGTTAATATAAGCTAAAATATTTTTTAAATATCTGAAGGCATTGCCTGCCATATGAATCACCTGTTCTTCACACCCCCTATCAAAATTGAACCGAATCGTCTATCCGATTATATGACTGGTCCATTTCTCTATTATAGTTAAGAGATAGCAAAGAAAGGTCCATCTAATTAGATAGATAGTTCGAATATCTGACTTGAGTCGTGGCAGAAAATGTTATCAAAATTTATTTTCCCAACTTTAGAAACGAATTAATTTTTTTTAAATATTAATCACTTGGAATCTTTTGAAAAATATTTAATTAGTCTTTATAAACATGTTGCTCGGATTGAAATGCATATGACAAGAGTGATTCTTTTGCAGAATATTCGTCTTAACAGCGCAACAGGCTGGTGTGCCAAAGAAGAAACCTTCACCTATGTCACAGTTGACTTGGGCAAGATATACCGTATTACTTCCCTTTACGTCAAAGGGGTGGTCACCAACGACGTCAGCGGACGACCAACTGAACTTAGGTTCTTCTACAGAGTCGGAACTACGGAAAATTTCGTCGTCTATTTCCCCGTAAGTATGCTTTTCTTCACCTACATATAAATGACATTAATTAATCGATTATAGTATTTAATATATATGTAAGAAAACATCTTCACTTTTAATTGTCTTTTAAATCTAAATACAAGAATTAAATATTAATTGTTCTGTCAAAAAGGAATATGGATACCTTAGATAGATTTTATACTTCGAATCCTTTTCTTAGAAATTGCTTCAGATCTCATTTTACAGTTCCGATCTTAAAATATTTTTACGAATGAGTAATATTAGTTTCGCTATAAGAAAGAGAGTTTTATGGATAGCTCTAACAGATACTGAATGAAGGCCCTCAGACATTGGCGACAAATTAGGTAACCAATTGAGGACTGGATGACAAATTTGGTGACTTTGATGGCAAAAATGAAGATTCTCGAAACTTAATAAATTTTGGCGATATCTCCATTAGGACTCATATTTCAGCGTTTTGTTTTATAGCATTCTATGCTCTGTCATGGGAACTATGAAAAATGGAGGTGCACTAATGATGGTAAATCAATTGTAGCAATCGAGTCGAGTGAAGCAATAATTGAGCGAAGTCTCTTTAGAATGTTGATAGCTATCGAGATTTCTCTGAGCGTTTTCTACTCTTACGATTGTTTAATAGTGATTTGTGGCTCGTCTATTGTTGCTTACTTCAAATATACATATGCATCTTGTGTATTTTGTTGCCTTTGTTTTCGTGCTGTTTAACCTGTTTAATTTTGCACTGTACATTTCCACATCTCATTAGCGAGGACGGAGTAACTAGTTTCTGGTGAAACATGTACGTACCGGACAAATGTTTTTCATAACAATATTGTTATCTCATAAGTATAGACATTATTTTTTAGAAAACAGACTTTTCATTCTGTTTATGAAATGTTTGCTGAAATTTGCAGTGGTTTGGCTTAAATTAAATTCTTGCATAATATATTAGCAGAGAAAGAATGAATATGAATCCTTTGAAATTCTCTATATTATTTCATATGTTTGGAAACTTTTGAGTATTAATTGTATATTTATTTTATTATTACTAAGCTATATTATTCCAATAATATCTCTTAAAATTTTTCAGTCAGTGTCATTAATAATATAGCAATCGAACCATTTAACAGCTAGCTCTCTCAAGCCGTTTAATTCAGAAACTGTATAATTTCACATTTGTTTCGAGATCAGATTAGGCTGACTATTAAAGTAAATGTATCTATTAAAATATATTTATAAAATAATCTTTTATTACAATGAATGAGTCGAATAAATTCTGGAAAAATTATATTGCTTTTATCAGAAAATGAAACTAATCTTGTATGTTGTTCACTACCTGAAATTACTCTACTCACGATGAAACAAAAAAAACGCTTTAAAAAGAAAAGAAGAAAAAAAAACACGAACTTTAGAGCTCAGAAACGACATTGAAACCTCGAAACAGAGAAGGTTTCATATGACTGTGCACATGAAGTACTTAAAAACAAAAATGCTTCTTTTTCAACATATTTACCACACATTAAACATGTTTTTATCGATTCTTTCGCTTTCTTCTAGAATTTTAATCTGACCGCTCGAGAGCCCGGAAATTATGGTGAGGTGACACGCATCGATCTGCCATTGAGTGTTCGAGTTCGACAGATCATCCTAGCCATCGTTTCTTACAACAGAAATCCTTGCCTTAAATTTGAACTCCTTGGATGCGAAGACAATGAAGACGAAGTCGTACTGGGATATAATGGCGGATATCCTGTATGTGTAGGTAAGAAACGCTGAGAATCATCTTTCCTTTCTTTATATAAGAATTAATGAATTGTATGCATCATGTGTGCCTGTACATACGATATTCCTTCTGGTTTGAAATAGCAATGAGCGTTATTTTGTAAATCTATATAATTTTTTGATTTTCTCACCGTTTTAACAATGTTCACATTTTTTTTTCTTTTTTGAATAGATCAAGAACCTCCACATTTTGTCAACTGCCCGGACAAACCTATTCTTGTAGGCAAATCAGCCAATGGATTGCAATTGGTGAACTTTACCGAACCCACAGCAATCGATAATTCTGGACGATTGGCTCGATTCGAAGTCAAACCCGCTGGTTTCAAACCTCCTGCAATGCTTTTCGAAGACATGATTGTTCAATATTTTGCTTATGATTTTGATGGAAATGTCGCTGTTTGCTCAGTAAATATTACGGTACCTGGTAAGCATTTGTTTGCAACTTAAATATGGATCTTTATTAATTTTTGGTATGCTTTCTCCTGATTTACAAACATACAGATAAGTTATTCACTCCATAAAATGTTTTACAAACATTCTTCTAATATTTCGTCAATAAAAAGTGTAGAAAGGGCTTTCTATTGTACATTCTGAAGAACATTATTTTGAAAACAAATATGTTTGATGCTGGTAGAAAAAAAGAGAGAAAATTTAATAAAATCAGAAAATTAAATTCGCTACAGAAATCAAAAGTCAGAAAATTAAATTAGTTATTAAAAACTTTTTAAAATAAGTTTTGTTGGTTTCTTTCCTCTAAAAAATCCAAATAATTAAATCCCAATTTATTGAACTGAATTCAATATATTTCATCATATGAATTTGATTATCATTGTGTCATTTACATTAAATACATTTTCAAAATCCAGAACTACGAGAATATCATTAGCGAGACAGAAATTAATGTTTTTAGCCATCGGAATGAAAAATTATATTAAATTAAGAATCCATTATCTACCCTCAACTATTAATTACTTTATAGCAATTCAGTTACTTGAAATGTGTATTTTCGTCTAGAATTATGGGTTATGCTTTATATCAGTTAAAGTTAAATGTCATTATCTATGCTAAAGTTTTTGAAGTAAGTCACTTTTTATATTAATAAATTTTTTTTGTCATAAATGATTAAATTATGTCATTCATTAATTATTAATCACTTACACAACAAACTACAATTATTATCATATTTGAAACGAAAATGGGTCCATTCTCTAAAATAAATATGAAGAGTATATTGCCATATGGAATTAAGTTTCAAATGCTATGACATTCTGTCTATGATAGATTTCATTTGAAAGTATGTGACAACGTTAATGAAGATTTTTTTTTTTGAAAAACATTGAAAAATGCTTATTTTTATTATTTTTGAATATTCACATGCAAAGATTGAAAAAATATCTATGAAAACAAAATATACCAAATAAATAGGGAAAGTTTTTAAAAAAATTGGAAAAAAAGGGTTCTTTTGTCTAAAAAAAGTATAAAGCAAGAATTTTCTAGTTTAAAATTTTATCAAATGATTTGCTTAAAAGTTTTTCATATAGCTTAAGATGTATATTATCTAGTTCCTGAACTAAAAGATTTCTATCCATTTTTTAAAGATTGGTTCTAATGATAAATTGAAAAAAATTCAATTCTTTTCCATATCATGAAGTGCTAAAACAACTATAAAATATTTCTAAATGAACATATTACTTAGTTACTAGTTCAGGAACTGTAGAACGTATTGAGAAATCGTTATACCAAATTTGAACAAAAAATATGAATTAGATTATAATTTATGAGGTTTTCGTGAGAAATTCTATGAAAGATTAGAATTTTAGAAAATAGCATCTAAAGATGTAAAATAGCATTAAAAAGAATGCAAATACAAATATAAAAATCAGTGTAACTCTCAAAAAAATAGACTTAGAAATAAAATTCTAATGGTTTTATAAAGAAATCCTTTCTAACATTAAGAATGTTTAATTAAAAAATTCATAATTTCATTTAAAAAAATCGATTTTTCAACATAGTCATCTGCCTTAATCTTCATTATATTCCCTGTGTATTTCTAAGATTTACACCAATTAATAAGTTTTAACTTATGTTCCATTTTCTCTTACAGATGACACTCCTCCTTCTTTGTCATGTCCGCAATCATACGTAATTGAGTTGGTAGAAAAACAAGATAGCTACAGAGTGAATTTCGAAGAAGTTCGACGCATGGTGAACGTTTCAGATAAATCAGGCGAAGTGAACGTTCAGATTGCACCACAGAGTGCCTTCATCGAACTGGGTGGTTATCGAAACGTAACTGTGATGGCCGCTGATAAATTCGGCAACCAAGCCACTTGTCACTTCCAAGTGTCCGTACAAGCAGCTCCATGCGTTGATTGGTCCTTGGAGCCACCTGCAAACGGTGCCGTTAATTGTGTGCCAGACGATTCTACATCAGGATACAAGTGTGTCGCTACTTGCAAAGAAGGGTTCAAATTTACGGATGGGGCACCTCTCAAGGAATATGCTTGCTCTGCTGGCCAACAATGGGTCCCTGGCAAAATCATCCCAGATTGTGTATCAGAAGGTATGTTAAAACTTTCTAAAACAGAGAGAGGTATACTTACCATAAATTCATCACTCTTTAAATGTTCATGGTATAATTTATCTCTTATTATTAAAACAGTTTTTTAATACCATTCAAAACCTTCAAAAATTATTAATAAACCTTTTGTCAGCATGATGTTAGCATTGGTTAAAAGAAGAGAGAACAACATTTATATTTATTTGATTTCTTGTGCATAATCCTTCGTTTATTCGATCCTTTTCCGTCTTGTCATATTTGCTGCATATATAATCAGTGGGAAAAGGATTTAATAAATCTATAGGGTGGAAAAAGATTTTATGACTTTTTTTCTGGATGGAAATGATTTGTATGATTTATAAATGTTTATTTAACCATAAAAGGATTTTATGAATAAATAAATATAAAAATACATTTGTTTCAGAAAAATTTTTTAATTTGCATTTGAAAGAAACTCTAATTCGTTACAATTTAAACATTTTATCTACTTATTATTTTACTGTTGAACTTAATAAAAAAACATTACCTATACAGCAGGAAAAGCTGTTGATTATTAAAAATTAATACATAAAAAAGTCAAATCATATGGAATATTTTATAAATCTATAGAATGGAAAAAAAAATTTACAGGGTTTTTTTTTTTTTTTTTTTTGTAGATGGAAATGGATTGTATTGTTTATAAATGTTTATTTATCCATATCCATAAAATGATTTTTATGGATAAATAAGCAGAATACATTTGTTTCAGCAAAAAAAAAAAAAAAAAGAAAGAAAGAAATTCCTAATTTATATTTGAACAAATTTCTAATTCGTTAGAGTTCAAACATTTTTTTTTTTTTACTTATTCTTTTGCTGTGGAATTTGATCAAAAAAAAGGTTAAATCTATACAACATCAGGAAAGGGTATTGATTTATTAAAAATATGTGCAAAAATTGACTTGAAAATTAGTATGTTAAAAATCTTATTATTTTCATGTAATGAATTAAATGAATTCATTTTCTTAGCTCAATCTCAAATAAAATTAATAGAAAAAAACACAATATTCCTTTAAAAAGTTAAAAATATTTTAATTTGAAATAGAATCTCTTGATTATTGTTTTCATATTATTCCCATTTCTTCCACATCATTAACTCTTATGCATTTTTCCTAGAGAACATTACTAAAAAATCATACGGTAATAATATTTTTATATATTTATTGATTTTTGCAAAAATTTCTACCTTACTGACACATTTCTCTTTATAGACACCGATGCCGCGTCATATGATGTCGTTGCACAGATCGAATATCGTGCTGGCGGTGCCGTGTCCGTACCATGTCTAGAACAATACGTCAATTATGTGCGAACTTTCTATGGTTCTCTCAATGATGTTTTGTCTGGGCGATGCTCTGCGATTAATGTCAAGATGGATATTGCCTTCCATAATACAACCATAAAAACTATAGCAGAAAACACGGTAAATGGATTTCTACTTTTATTTCTTTCGTTATCTTTACATTCTTAAAACGATATGATTAAAGAAAATTATGCAAATATCTATGATTAAATGCTTCTCTTAAAATTCATTACTTGTTTTACTTATTCATTTTCTACTTGTTTTTACTTTTACGAAAAGAAAAAAAAAGTCATAAGAATCACATTTAAGGGACTGTAGGATCTTTAAACTTTTAATTTTATGATTTCATTTGATAACCGAAATCCTTCTAGATATTTTAAAATATTGCATGTACGTTAACTAATTTAAAAGATATAGTCAAAACCCTGAAGGCCATTGTTGACTTTACACTCAAAAACGTGATTTGATTGTGACATTCATGAAAAGTGAAGTTTAATAACGTATTTTTTTACTTTAAAGTTATTTTTTTCAATACTACATTTTCAGAGCTTGCTCGCAAGATTAAATAAAATGGTTCATCGTACCAATATGAAATATTACATTATGCTTATGCACACATAATAAAAAAATTCATTCAAAATCTAAGCATTATTATGTATTTCAATGCTTGCTAATATGCTAAAAATGTTTTTTCTAAAAAAAACTCTATCACGTTTTAACAACATAAAAAGTAAGATAACTTCAGTAAATCTATTAAAATATCTATAACTTTGCACTTTCATCAAGTTATGTTCTTTGGTAGTAAATTGGTGTAATATTTGTTAATATAAGTTGCTTATTTTCTGAAAAACATTGCGCGAAGCAAATTCTATCTTCGACAATTTATACAGAACATGTTTTTTTAACATATATTTTAATTAATGAAAATTAATTCACTGACTTAAAAATTAATAATTATAAAGCTAAGTGTCTTATAAACCTTTGGTAAAAAATATCTTCAATTTAAGTATTTTTTTTTTTTTTTACATTAGGGATAGTTGCATTTGACCAACTTTCGAGGTTTGCTTTAGCTGTTAAAGGTCCTATAGCCCCTTAATCATTGTAAAATAATACTTTTTATATTTCTTAGAATATACTTAATCATTCCTTATTAACTATTCTTCATTCCCTAAATTTTTAACTTATTGGTATAAAAATATGCATTTTATTGATGCAATGAAAGAACATCAATGTTAATTACAATTAGTTTAAATTTGAAATATTTTTTATGTTTCAATATTGTCTTGTTTCAATAGATTATCATGACTTACACTCTGAGAATCCAACCAGCTGTATCCCAAGCACTGCTGTATGATCTGTGTGGCTCTACGCTGGCTCTGATCTTTGATTTGAGCGTTCCTAGTACATCTGTTGTCATTGAACCCATTCTTAACATCACCTCGCAAGCAGTTGGTGGTCAGTGTCCTGGTGTATTAGCCATCAGGTCATCAGTGGACAGAGGATTCACTTGCGGTGTTGGAGAAGTACTGAATGCAGATAAAGAAGGGCCCATACCAAACTGCCGTGAGTCTCTTTTAATTTTCTCATACTGTACTACTTTGGGTTCTTATTAAATTCCCAATTTCTTCATGGATAAGAGCTATTACAAAGACAGTGGAGCTTTTTATTGCGCGTAACGTTTCTGATATCAATACTAATGTAACGTCATTAATTTGTTTCAGCACCCGAAACCACAAATAAAATGAAAAATGACATGAGTATTTCGTCCATTTAAAAGTAATATTTTATTGCTATAAAAATTGGCTATGTAAGTCAAAGCGCATTGCTTAAATGTTGCTGCCTTATTTGATTATGTTAAAAAAATTAGAATACTTTAAGAAAAATGTAATGAAATGCCTAATAAGGTCATTTCTAATTAATTTTATAACTTTCCTGATTTTAAAATTTAAAAAGGGTCTCGAAAGTGAGAAGATATTTATCTGGTCTCGGGACTATTTAGCCGCATAAAAAATAATGCGCCGTTTTCAAATTAAGTTGGAAATACAATCAATGAAAACTTAGTTTCTTTATCAATTCTTGTACTACTCTTTAATTTTTCTGTTCTTTCACTCAAACCTTTTCCTGGGCTGGATTCTGTAAGATCTCTATAGATACGAAAGTGATAGAAATTTTAAAAAAACAAACATACTAAGCAAACTTAAATTTTTAGTAATTAATTCAACTAACAGTCATTTGCTTCTGAATTACTAAAATGAGTCCTTACATTCCCATAAGAATGGAGATAAATCTAATTATTTTATCGAGTTCAAAAGGCCAAATTATATACAGTAAATCACAGTTAATTTATCTTTCAAGAGGCTAAAATAAAATAACGGCATGTAAATAAATATATATATAAATAGAATTTTAATGAATAATTGATTGTTATAAATTTAATGCTATTAATACAAATTCATTTATAATTAATAGATTAAAAGCTTTATTAATATGGTACTAATATATTCTGAATGTCCAACCTTAAAACAATAATTAAATTTTAAAATTAAACATTTGTCGCAAAAAAAAATCCATCCATGCGTATTAATTATATATTGCTTATTTATCCGTTTGCGAGAATCAAAGAATATCCATAATCATCATCTGAATAACTGATTACCTAAGAGTAGGAAATACAATATTATAAATCAAATTAAATTTATTAAAGTCTTTTTACTAGTGTTAGAAAAATAAATTAAGTTCCAAGTTTTCGATTAAGTTCATTAGGTTTTTTTATAAGAACAATAAAATATTTCTTCACATTCTTCATCAACGCTAAAATAAGCGCTAGTCGATTTTTCCATCAATTCATCAATTGTGAATTATTCCATAATCGTGTTATCAGTATTATAGTCCATGCAGCAATCGTTCGATCTGGAAACGAGCTTAGAAAACGAAGTGTAACAAAAATGAATGAATGAAAAAAAATGCAAAAAATGAAATGTAACAAAAACTTTTCATAACTTGGTCGTATAAACAAAGAATTTTATCATTGCAATGCTCACAAAAAATAAATGAATTGGTATTCTGAAGAAAAGACAAATAAATGAGAAATAAATAAAGAATACTTTATTTGTATGTTTGGTATGAAACAAGGAAATTTTTTTATACAATTAAAAAAAATTTCAAATTATTTTTAAAAAACATGAACTTATGTTATTTTTAAGATCACTTTTTTTATTTATCTTCATAAGTGAATGAAGGCTCACTTAATTTAATAACTGCCAAAACGAAAAGATTCAGTAAATTAAATCGAATAATTTTTTTTTTAATTTATACACTAAGGACTACTCTTGGGTTATTCTAAATTTTTTTACAAAGCATTTCGCTTTCGAAGATTAAAAATTCTTTCTTTTCAGTTCACTGTCCGGCTGGAACATACGCATCAATGGAGGGAGGATGTATTTTCTGCCCTCGGGGAACTTTCCAAGACCTCAGCCACCAATCAGAATGCAAACAGTGTCCATTAGGTACCTTCACTAGACAGGAGGGAAGCAAGGCTGTCACGGATTGCGTCTGTAAGATATATTCAATTACTTTCTCATTACAACTATTTAGAATAATCTGCTGAAACTAAATATTGAAACAATATTTTCTTATTAATTTTTAATTTTATCTTTAATTTCTACATATAACTCTCTGATGTACAATTGAACTTAATTAATTCCAAGCTGAATTGACTATAATTGAATTTAGTGTTTATATAGAAAGAAAAATATGCGTTTTTTTAAATAATTTACATTTACAAAGTAATGTAAGTTGCATTTTTTAAAGTAATATTTTTTAAGTGTGGTTGTCACACTTTATTTTTAATGTTTAAAAGTTTTAATAAATAAATAGCAATAAATAAAGTGATAATAATTGCAATAAAATGTATAGCATTTTTAATAATATGAATTTTAGTACATTAATAAATAATTATGATAAATAAACAATAAACAGTGCAGATATTTTTATAATTACACTAACGTGCAAATTTAAAAATTTAGGGAAGAAAATAATAATAAACTTTGATATAAATAAACAATAAACAGTGTTTTGAAAGTGACATTTTTATAGCTAGACTATCTTGCAAATTTGAAAATTTAGGGAAGAAAATAATAATAAACTTTGATATAAATAAACAACAAACAGTGTTTTGAAAGTGACATTTTTATAGTTATACTATCTTGCAAATTTGAAAATTTATTTAATGAAAAAAGTAATTTACAAATCAAAACAATTTTTTATCTTGACTTCTAATTAATGAAATTAATTAGTAGTGAAGTAAATTAATTATCTTGACTTATTAATTATCTTAATAAGAAGTCAAGTAAATTCTTAACTTCTATTTAATGAGCATTGCATTAATAATAGCAGGGCAAAAATATTCGATGAATTATATTAAAGACTTTCAAAAATACCAAAGTTTCAATTTAAATAAATTGTATAGTATAGACATATATTAAATAACTAATTATTTATTATCTTTCAGCCGTATGTGGCTATGGAACATACTCGCCGACTGGATTAGTACCTTGTCTCCAATGTCCCAGCAATACGTATACTGGTGAACCACCTGTAGATGGTTTTAAAGAATGTTTCAAGTGTCCTGCCAACACGTACACTTACTCACCTGGATCAAAGGAGCCGTCTGATTGTAGAGGTAATTTTATTAACTAATTATAAACACAGAAATATCTGTATGTTTTTTTTTTCTAAGCAACATTCTGTTCTTTGTTACTTCATTTGCAACTGCCTTTCGTTGTTTCAGCTCGTTGTCCTGCCGGAATGTATTCAGAAACAGGACTTGAGCCTTGCGCCATTTGTCCTGTTAACTTTTATCAACCATCAGAAGGAGCTTCCACATGTCTAGAGTGCGCTTCCTCTCATACTACGGCTCGTGCTGGTTCAACATCTCAAGAAGAATGCATTCCATGTAAGAATTGTTTAATTTCTTATTTAATGTTTTAATGCTTATTCCATGTTTTAATTGAATGTCCATCTTTTGACTCCTATTGCTTACACTTTTTTAAGTCATTGACATTAACTTTGCAAGACCTGGTGGGTAAAAAATTCCACCCAAATATTTTTAAAATTTTTTTAAAGTTATTGATTTCATGACTTGCATTTAGCACTTTTTTCGCCTGTTTGTATTCTTTTTCATATTAAATTCATCATTATTTTGCATTTTCTTTCATTATTGTCTTACTTGAAATTAGTTTTTTTTTATTTATTTGCATCGACACATTTTATGAGGTTTCTAACTATTTACATTTCCTTTGAAAATCGTTTTTTATATCTGTTTTGATTTCATCGAATCCTTGTTTACAGTATAGCTATTTATGACTCTTGTGCCAATAAATCAAACAAACAAACAATGCATCTCAGAAATTTGTTCTTTTTTTTAATTAAAAAAGTCCTACTGAAAAATATGCTTATAAAATCATGCAAACGATGTAACAGAAAATACCAGGTTTAGTAATTTTTGAAAACTATTTCATCTAACATTTCATTTGAAATTAAATAAAAAGAGAACAACTGCAACAACAAATTAAAGCGATTTTTTAAGAATAAATTTGAATTATTTATTTTCGATGCAGTATTCTAATTATGACTAGACAATTCAAACTACGTACAGGAATTGCGTAAAAAATTAGTTCAAAAATCGAAACCTTTTTTATTTGATTAATAATATAAAAAAGTACATACAATAATATTGTATGTATTTATTTTATACATATTTATAAAATAATTATCACTCTACGCATACGTATAAAATAGTGTATGTATTATATTGTATGTTTTATAAATGCATACAATAACACTGTATGCATTTTATTTATAGTATGTATTTACATACAACATTATCATATCGTAAATATATTATTATATTGTATGTATATATAAAATAAATACATACAATAATATTGTATGCATTTATTTTATATCTTCATGTATATGAATACTTTATGATATGAATTTACATTGGGAATTTTATCTATATTTTCAAAAAGATTTGAGTGATACATTATTGTTTTCTTATATTGTTTTCTCTGAATTATTTTCTTGATTCCAAATCGCCATGAAGTTTTTTAAGGAATTTGTATGATAATTTACTTACATTTTTTCTTCTATTAGTGCGTTGCAGTACCCAGTCCTGCCAACATGGTGGTTTATGCTTGGTACAAAGGCATCACTTGTCGTGCTATTGTCCAGCTGGATTCAGTGGTCAGTTTTGTGAGATCGATGTGGATGAGTGCGCTAGTCAACCGTGCTATAACGGAGGAAAATGCAAAGATCTTCCTCAAGGGTATACTTGTGAATGCCCACAAGGTGAGAAAACTTTGATTTACCTTAAAGCAAACCTGAAAATGTGTAATATGATGGTACTGATAATTGTTGTAAAAAATGATTTAATGTATACATTATGCTGAACATATGTTCTTTTTTAATTGAATTTTTAAAAAATTACGCCCACTGTAAGGTAAAGTGGATGAATTTTGTACAGAACTCGGAATTATTTTTTTTTCTTCTTCTCATTATACTTTTGTTTAAAAAAAGTGCAGACCCATTGCATCTAAAGAATGGAATCTGGGATATACATAGGTTGCCCAATGATCAGTATCATAGGAGCGGTAGAATAGACTGAATCTTTTTATATTCTGCAAATATATATCGTTCGCAAAGAGTCGCGTATCATAGACAGTGTATTTTTTCAGTTTCATTTGCACAAGTAAAATTAATAGTAATTATATATGTGCAATTATTTGTAATTACAGAAGTACAGAGAGAAGATGTTGCATAAGTAATATTTGTGATTTCATTTAAAACATGTCTGATATTCAAAATTATAAATAAATAAAAGTGAAGCTTAAAAATAAAAAGAATTAAATGAATTAAATGGAATATAAAAGGAACAAAATAAAATATCCGGCCTGTAGACTTTATAAAGGGTCACTATCAGGTTGGGATTCAAAACCAGAGATTTCTTAAGAAATTGATTATTGATTTTAATTGATTGTCATTGCTTTATTGATATCAATTCTTCTCTTTAAAAACTTCAATTTTTGGGGATTTTTGAATCACGAGGGGTCAAAATTGGGACGAAAGTCAGGCCTTCACAGAAAAAAACTCTGGTTTTGAGTCCCTGCCTGAGGGTGACACTTTATAAAGTCTTCAGGCCGGCCGTATTCTTCATTTTATTCCTTTTTTATTCCATTTCATTCTTTTTGCTTTTAAACTTTATATCCAATCATTTTTAATTTGCATAAGTTCATTAGCGTACTCTAAATATAATTTATCTTACTTTTAGTAGTTTTGACTCAGGAAATATTTACTTCTAAGTTAGTTTCATAAAAATTGCTTTAATTTTTGGTTGGATGTTTCCGCTATTGAAAAAAAATGTATAAAACATCCTTACTTCCAACAAATTTTACATTAGGCTTACAAACACTTTCTGTATAGAATTATTGTTAGATTCACTGTTCTGTAACATCCTAACGGTTGGTTCTTGCATTCTGAGACACAATCTGTATTTCTATGAGTTTTGTTGTATTTTCCAATGTTGAATAACGCTGGCGCAAATTATTTTTGTTACAAACTTTACCATGTGAAATATATTCACTTACATGAAACACAAATAGTTTTAACAATCAGAAAATTATACTATTAATTATTAATATCAAAATACTTTTAGGCTACTCGGGTCTTCAGTGCCAGATTGAAGTATCGGACTGCAACAACGTAACCTGCCCGGCCAGAGCTATGTGCCAGAACCTTCCTGGAATGGGTAACTACAACTGCCTGTGTCGATCAGGCTATGAAGGAACTGAGTGCGATACCACCGTCAATCCTTGCACAGCCGAGGAAACTCCATGTAGCAACGGAGCCACATGCGTACCTTTGTTGCAAGGCCGGTACAAGTGTGAATGCATGCCTGGATGGACCGGAAGAATGTGCGATGTTAACATCGGTAAGATAATGCTTCTTTCCACATCTTAGATTTTAAGTGTAAATTGCTTTTAATTGATTACATTCTTATGATCCTTCTTTTTATCAATGGATCAAGGAAATTAATCACGAACAAAAAAAGCGAAATTATCTGTCAAAATCGAGATGAATGCGCTCTCATATGTTATTTAAATTAGTTGCTATGTTATGCATATGTTATTTAAATCAGTTGATGTAGAATTTGAGAAATGGTTATTTGTTTGTGGAAATAAATATTGAAATTTCAAACTCTAATTTGAGAGACATTATTAAATTTATTAAAGATACCAATAAGAGGTTATTTAAAAAAATATTTTAATAAATAGGTCTTCTTTATTTATTTATGGAATGACTAAAAGAAACTCTGCGGTTTATGTGCGGTTTATACTGTCAATGTGAGCTGCATTCACATTTGAGTAATATTTGAATGTGTTTATTAAATGAGAGAAATATACATTTTGCATAATTAAATAATTAAATAAACTTTAGTACATAAGTAGGGTATAGTATATAGTTATAATCATTTGGTATATAGTTAGGGTCGCGTTCTCAACGCAATCCTCGGGATGGGCAAGGTCGACTCAGTCTTTCATCCCTTCAGTGATCCTAAATGGAGGACCAAGCATGTTTGGGAACTAAACACTGGAGGTTCCGCTTTAGGCTGGCCACCTAATCGGGACATATGCCTTGCGCCCCAGGGCCCTTGGTGAAGAAAGCAGATATGGGTAGTGTAAGCCTTGGCCCACATGGGCTGTCGTGCCCCTGAGTTTAGTTTTTAGTTATAATTAGGGTATAGAAGTAATTAATGGTAAAGCCTCTCTTTTCTTAGTCAAATCGAATAGTAATTGTTTATGGTTATCTATTGCATCTAGTTATAATGCATTAACAAGTTAGCTTTAATTTTTCAAGAACCAAATATTTTTCAAAAAGATATTGGAATTGGGAATATATTCTTACACCCAAACTTTACTAATATATGTATATAAAAGTTATATTTTTAAAAAATGCTTTTATTGTATTTTATATCTGTACATGGGTATAAAAAATACGTGTCTGAAATTTCAGGTTTAGCAATACATTTAGAAAAACTCAAGACGTGATATTTTCGAAAGTGACCTAGCTATTACGAAACTGATGTAGACGTGATATCAAGACCCATATTTCATTTGACAATCCTTGAGTTCTCCATTGAAATTGCTGAATATTGTATTAAAATATCTTTTTTTATAAAAATTTCGAAACAAAGAGCAGCAATATCTTCTAACTTCCTATTTCCGTTTTTGCCTTGAGGTTGCAGAAGTTATCAATAGATTTCTAAGTAATAAAGAATGTTCTACCATTTATTTATTTATATCGGAAAATGTCCTTTCTCTATTGACAGCCGATAGCTATCTTATATTGTAACCCTTTAATAGTAAGATGGCATTTTAGGTTGTACGTTTGAAAATACTCAAACTAGAAATACTCAACTAGAATACTCACTCAACTAGAAACTCACTCAAACTAGAATATTCACACTAGAAAATACTCAAACCATCAGAATAGAGCTTAACAATGTTTTTTTTAACTTATTTGTATACATAGTATAGAGAAAGTATAGTAATCGTCAAAATTTCGAATTCGAGATTTGGACGAATCTGCTTTGGACGAATCTCCATGATTTAGAGATACCTGAGTTCGAAAAACACATTTTTGGAAAATGTCCATCCGTCTATCTATATCTGACAAAAATAACTCAAGAACGCTTTGAGCTAGATGGATGAAATTTGGTACTTGGACTTTATACTAAATTTGTGGATTTCTATCAAATTTTGTCAAAAAATTTCAGAGGAAGTCTGTCTGTCCTGCTGTTCGAATATAAGTTAACACAATAATTACAAAACGAAGAGAGCTAGATAGATAAAATTTGCACAGATGTATGATGTAGACACCACTGAATTTTGCGAGAAATATAACAAGGGGTTGACCGTCTGTCGATCTGTGCTTTTAGAAACATTTAAATGCAACGAGTTAAAAACGCACTGACTTAAATATATCAAATTTGGTATGTTATTTTATGATTACAACTGTAGTTTTGTGTCAAATTTTTGTTTCAATCGACTGAGAAAAACAATTTGAAACACAGTTTCGAGTTTCGTATACCATTAACCGCATGCCAGGGATTAATGGCCAAAAAACTCGCCAAGTATGGCACGATAGATTCAGTAAAACTGCTAAATTCACGCCCAAAGTTAATATTTCGTAATTATTGTACATCAGTGCAATGTAGGGCGTTCTTTAGTTTGACATTTATTAAAGAGCATGTGAGAAAATTTGTTCTAATATAAAAAAGGTATAATATTTGCTATTCATTTTCTTTAGATGATTGTGCAGAGCAGCCTTGCCTCTTGGAATCTAATTGCACTGATTTGGTGAACGACTTCAAGTGCGACTGCCCTCCGGGATTCGCAGGAAAGAGGTGCGAACGAAAGATCGATCTGTGTCTCGCTGATCCTTGTGTAAATGGTGCATGTGTGGATAGACTCTACTCCTATGAATGCATCTGTGATCCCGGGTGGACTGGAAAAAGCTGTGATAACAACATCAACGAATGTGCAGAGAATCCGTGTGAAAATGGTAAATGAGATGTCTCATTATTTTAAGAATTAGCTAATAAAATAGCTAACTCCTAGAATTAGCTAATAATTTAATCCTCTTATTTTACCACCTATAATGAAAAATATCTTCATGGTCTTCTGAAAGTATTTTATTTATGTGACCTCATACCTAAATACATTATAACATTACAAGTCAATATCTCATGCAAAATCTTAAATTTTATTCGAATACTACTCAGATATTTTCATCATTATTTCATTGCAGGTGGTCAGTGCATCGATTTGGTGAACGACTTTAGATGTGTTTGCGATGCCGGCTATACCGGTTCCAGATGTCAACATGAAGTCGATTCTTGCGAGTCAGAGCCATGCCAGAATGGTGCCACATGTCTTGATCATCTTGACGGTTTCTCCTGTTTGTGCCGCCCAGGTTTTGTAGGTTTGCAGTGTGAAGCTGAAGTCGATGAATGTGTGAGTGGACCTTGTGATGCTGCTGGAACTGAAGCCTGCGTCGATGCTGACAATGGATTCAAGTGTCGATGCAACCCAGGATACACTGGAGAACTTTGTGAAGTACGTTTCAAAGAAACATTTACAAACAGTAGTGTGTTAATGTTTAAATCATACTATTATATGGTGTTAAATACTGAAATCATGCAGAAAATACTATTGTGAAGAAAGTAATTTTGCACTTTTCAGTTGGCAAGGAATCAGACATTCCCAAACTAAAATATTATAGCCAATTAATATTTTAGCTGAATGATAGCTTAGTTTATTAGTATATATAGTAATAAAATACTGGGCCAGAAGTTGGTGAAGACTACTCAAAATGAGCATAGAACTAGTCGTCATTAAGATCATATCACCGTCAGTCCTCTGATTGGCATCAGGGTTGTCAAACACTATATTTTTATCAAATATTGGTGACAAAGTAGCATAAACAGTAGAAAAACGAAAGAGACAAAGAGGATATCAGACCTTAAGGAGCCACAACTAGTACAGTGCTAAAAGAAATGTGATTGCATGATTGTAGAATTGTTTTTTTCTAATATGCCCATTTAAGTAATTTTGTCAGCCTCATATTTAAAATGTGACAACATTTAGCAGTGTGCGTTTTTACTGCCATGGGACTATACTCACAAATTTAAAATATTAAGCCAGGTATCACCAAATTAAGGCGACAACGCAGAGTAAATAGCTGCCAAATATTTTAATCAGAATTGACGAATGAGCGATAGCAGAGTGCTAACGGAACAGCGCAAGCAGTTTTGGTCAGTTTGCGTGGAAAAGAAAGATTGCATCATCGTTTTCATACTATGAGAGCCTATATCTTTTATAATTTGATATATATTTATATATGCTTGTACAAATCAAATAAAAAGTACATTCGAATTTGAATTTATTATCCATCGAATTGAAATTTTAATCATAATCTTTTCTTTTCAGGTTAATATTGATGAATGTGCATCTGATCCTTGCCTTAATGGAGGAACCTGCACGGATTCGATTGATGGGTTTATTTGTCAGTGCCCAAGTGGATGGACTGGTCTACGATGTGAGTCTGACAGCGGAGGTTGTACCCGTGAACCATGCCTTAATAATGCCAACTGTATTGATCTCTTCCAAGATTTCTTCTGTGTGTAAGTAAAAAAATATCTTTCTAAGAGATAATCATTATCATTCCTTGTCATTGTCATTCCTTGTATCATTTTTCTTGTCTCTTAATATTTATGCTAAGTGTAACAATTTCATCCAACTTTATTTTTCGAAATTATAACATCTATAATATTTTACATCCGTATATCCTATGTTCTAATTTATCAAGAAACAGAATCGATAGATCTCCTCTAACTTCAATTCATAGAAAATATAAAAACTGTGATGATTGAATGAAGTTCTAAAAATAAAGAATTAAGCAATAATTTTTAATTGTTATTTTTATCTTTTATTTTATTTTTTTTAATTATCAAGGAGCATATAATTCTTTAAGACAATCTAACTTAGCCCTTCTTTGCATCATAACATTTAGTGAAAAAAAAAAAATTCTTCTCAAAACAGGTGTACTTCAAACTGGTTGTTGCTAGAAACATTTTCCGCTTATTGTGTAATAAGGAACATAGCTGTAAAAAAAATCGAATGTCATAGTCATTATTGTGGGTTTGAACTTGCCATTCCGCTGTTTGTTGTGGTTGGAAGAAACGTGTGATTTCTTGAACATTTTTTTATAACTTATCTGAGATATTTTTTGCCAACAAAAGCGATAATGAGTGAAGAAATTTAGAAGAGAGGGACAATGAATATTTTGTACTGAGATTAATATGTAAATTTGTATGATGATGGATATTTCTATTATACTGTTTTTTATTTATTTTAAATTATATATTTATACTAGGAATTTTTTAACATTTTTCCTTTAATCTAGAATCCTTAATCAGAGAGTGATAAAATTTCTTTAATCAAAGTGATAAAAGAATGAATTTTATCACTCTGATTTATTTCATAAAAAAGATAAAAATCATGCAAAGAAAGGTTAAGCTAATAATAATAATTTAGAATAAATTTCAATAACAAAGCATTCAATACAATCGAACAATTATAATTTTAAACAAAAAGGACTACAAAAATTTTCTTACCAAAAGGAATGTTGAAACCACTTATATTGCTTGATAATTTCCTAATCCAAAGATCCGATTACATCTACAAAATCTGAATGCATAGCCATTATACTATATGATTTATGATTTCTTTTTAAATGAACAATTGCTTAATGTTGTTTTAATGATATTCATCTACAGCTTACTTCATCAGCAATATTTTCCAAATATTAATTCCAAATTTTTTGTTTGCAATCAGATGCCCATCTGGAACGGACGGCAAAAAGTGCCAGACCTCACCCCAACGTTGTATCGGCAACCCCTGTATGCATGAAGGCCTTTGCCTGGATTATGGCAGTGGCCTCAACTGCTCGTGTCCTTCGGAATTCACAGGCATCGGATGCGAATACGAATACGACCCTTGTGAGGACAACGTTTGCCAAAATGGAGCCACTTGCACTCGTATGGAGGACACATTCCTTTGCACATGTCCTTCAGGATTCACTGGAAAATACTGCGAGCAAGATATACCTGATTGTACACAAAATTCCTGCCCCACAATTGCCACTTGTATCGATCTCACCAATGACTTCTATTGCAAATGTCCTTTTAACCTTACAGGAGAGGACTGCAGAAAGAGTAAGCATTTTATTCTGCTATATTTAACTTGAGATGTTCCATAGAAAATTGTTATAACTTTTATTCACTTCTGGATTCATCAGAATTCATAAGTTTTGTAGAGTTTTACATTATTAGTAAAATTATATTTTAATGCTTTCAGAATTTAATATCAATAAACCAGTTAATTTCAAATTAAATTTAAAAAATGCAATCTCGCAGTGAATTTCAAAAAAAATGATTGCAATATTCTACAGCAATTAAAATTAAATTGTGTATTAACTAAAAAAATAAATAATTAAAATTAAAATTTTTAAAAGACATGCTTAGAGGTTTATTTAAAAGTAAGAAATGAATTTTTAAACAG